>JBBIGA010069444.1:0-12092 GCA_037576975.1 Alestes dentex
TATCATCAATCGTATGTATATATATATATACATACGATTGATGCTTCTGCACTGTCCACTTTGCTACTGTAACAAAGCAAATTTCCCACCTGTGTGACTAATATTGGGTTATCTTATATCACTGTATACATGTACATAGCTGAGATAAAAAAAAAATTGACTTTGACTTTGATTTTGAGTTGATGGTTACAGACTGTGGTTCATCTGTATCATTTGCCTCTTTACTCTGTTTATTATTGGCCATACCCCCAAAGGATCACCAGTGAACAAGCACTATTTGGGTGGTGGATCATTCTCAGCACAGCGGTGACTATGACATGATAGTGGTATGTTAGTGAGCCTGATCATTAAGGAATAGAGTAAAAGTACAGTACAGTTTGTAAATATAAACTACAAAGTGTACCTGTGTGGTCGGAGGAGCTGCTAAAATTGTGTAGATACAATGATGATTTACCCAATAAACTAGAAAGGATTGTTGATGTATATATTTGGTTAATAGCCATTCAAATGTACTTGAGTGCCAACAGTACAGGTATGAAAGCATAAAGTGTTTGGAGAATGCCATTGTTGCCAAGGTGGCACTTTTGTCAGTTGTTCCTTCATATTTGCAGTTTTTGCAAAAAATGGACCGTTCTTGCAGCATAATTTGATCGGTTTTGATGATGAGATCATCAACCCCACCTGGGAAATTCCTGCAGCCCCCAGCAGAGCAGCCTCTCACCCAGCGACCCTCGTTCACGGACACAGTCCACTTCAGCATCTCATCATCCTGCAGGGCGTCTGGGGTCAGGTTACAGATCTCCAGCTTAGTGAAGGTCTGCTGGAACTCCTCAAAGCCCATCCTGATGGTAAAGAGAGGTTTAAGTACTTGCTGTATTAGTTAGCATTTGACATAAGTTGTGTGATACCCGTGCAATGTTAAAGGCCTATGACAAGTCATGGTTTAAATGATTGTACCATGTAACTTCTTTACCATGTTAGTAAATGGGTTCTTGCTGAAAACACTACATGACATTACAATTAGAGATGGCCAATCTGTTAATGATTTGTCCAGCTGCATTTTGAGGCCTAGCTCTAGAATCAGAAGACTAACCAGAACTCCCCTGCCTCGGCCGGCTCCAGTCTCTTCTTGTCCTGCTCAGAGGTTGCTAGACTTGTCCAGTCACTGGTCTTGCAGGAGGGGGGAGGAGCGACACCCCAGGGGTCCCTCAGACGGACCAGACGAATACGTGTGTCCCTGCCGTCCTCTTGTTGACCCTGCCACACAATAAAGCAGTCAAAGTCCGTGTTAAAAAAAAAATCCTGTACACCTCAACACATTCATTAGGAGGCCTGAGACTGCCTAGGGTATTTTAGGAGCACCTTTCAGGAACTTATGCTGAATTCAGCTTTCATACTCACACATACCAGATTCGAGAAATCAGCTCATTATCAAGCCCTCACTGAGTGGGGTGCGTGAGTTGGAGAAAAGAAAAGATCAAGTCTAAGGAACCACGGCTATGCTAGGATCAAATTCTCTACAAATCGAATCAAGCCCTGACAAAAATATCCCGAAAATGTGGCCTCCAGGATTTGGCTTGAGGTCAGTTGGTGCATAGACATCAGCAAAGCAGGTGCAGTGTTTTCCCCTGATCTTTTACCTGCTCCACTGCAGTGATTGAGTAGGCATGGCCTTTCACAAGGCCTGAGTTAGTTTTGGTCTCACTTGCAGTTGGAACCAAAGCCTGCGAAGGAGAAGGAGAAGGAGAAGGAGAAGATAATATAATGCAGGGAGTGAATAAAAAAAATTATATTAACAGCAAATTGGTAAATGGCCAACAATGACAAACAAATCATTGTGTTCGAAAATTAACACAACATTTATAAGAGTGTGCATGTAGTTGTCCTACACTTTATCTCCACATACCGCAAATGCATTTGCCCAAGAAATGTTTGATCATTACAAATCATCACATAACACTTGTTTTAAACCACAATGTGTTTAATGATCTCGAACAGACTTGCTAATATGCTTCTGATGCTGTATGGCATACCGTTATCTATGAAAATGGATAACAATACAAGCAAGTTCAAAAAGTGTCATAAAAGCAAAGTGCCAAAAGCTGTTTTTATGCTAATAGTGCCCCCTGGTGGAAGATTTTCAGCCTGCTAAGAGTGAGTGTGTGAGTGAATAAGTTAGGTGAAAGTGACCATTCTGTCATACGTGAACACACCACAGCACCCAGTGTGAACAGCACGAAATTCTTCCTCTGCATTTAACCCATTCACCAAGTGAAGCAGCGGGCAGCCAGGAACACAGCGCCCGGGGAGCAGTGTGCCTTGCTTAGGGTACCTCAGAGGTACTTAGCAGTCTTGGGAATCGAACCCATGACTAACACCCTAACCACTAGGTGCCCCAGGTCTATGAGGTGCTTCACAAAGCGACACACATGAGCTGCATTCCAAAAGCGAGGTTGTCGTTTACTTGCTACATTTCTAGACTGCTATATCATCAAAGGCTGTTCCAACTAGAAGGACCCTTTGCCATTTAGCCTACAACCTGACCATTTTCTAGGATGCTACAATAATCCCTTGAACCTGATAAAATGTTTAGGACAAGAACAGATGAGACCAGCTACTTAATGCTGTTAATAAAGGCCTGTAAAACGAGTGAGTTACGAACCAGGCTCATTAGGTGCTTTGTATCCAAAAATGATGCCTTAACATGGCGTCTACTACTGTTTTGTACTGCAGTATTTGTCCTACAGTATTTGTCCCTTTTTGTCGACTCCTATTCTCATTTCATGCTAGTCACTGGAAACTTTAATAAGATGCAGTATGTCAAGCAGTGGAAAAAGTCACTTGAACAAAAGACATTCAAACAAGTAAATAAAAATAAAAAAAATAATAAATCAACACACATCTATGGAGCTGCCCATGAGGGAACCTCGGTCCAAAGCTTTCTTCATGATGTTGTACATCTCTTTAGGTGCATCTTTGATCTCATAAAACTCTGTCACTCCTCCAGTAAAGTCTTCCATGGCCTCCAGTGTGTTTCCTCCCTTCAAGGCTTCATAGGAGCTATGCAGTCTGGGACAAAAACCAAACATCTCATGATGAACGCATCATTGTAATGATCTTCTAGCAGCACAAAACTTTTTTTTTTTATAGAAATCCGTGAATCTACAGGGTTCTTAGTTTGTGCCTACTTGGTCCAGACAGTGACCTAATCACAGATTGTGTTGCATGGTAACATGACTGGTATTGAAATCCGTAATTTATGTTACTATTAAAGTAATACAAAAATGTGGATGATACATTTGAAACTCACTTGGCATAGGCTTTCTCCAGAAGAGCACTCCAGAACTCATTTTTATTGCCAGACCTGGTAAACACCAAACGGTTGTTGCATGTGGGTAGTCGATCATCCACAACGACATCCACCCACTCGCCATAGCGCCAGAACTGTAAGAAAAAAAAGAAAAAAGTGGTTTTAGATTGATTAATGTCAAAATAACCAACTTTTGGCTTAAAGTACATCACTCACTGTGGGAAAGAGAACACTGTTTGTGAAAACATAGCTCATACCTGGAAGCCAAGGTGGGTAATTTGGGTCCAGAAAGTAAAAGTGTTGTTCCAACTGCCTGGCTTCATTATTTTACTTTCTGGACCTAAGCTAGCCCCCACTGCCTGGAAGTGGATCATACCTGGAAGTGGAAAATGCCAGCATAGTTCTCTGTGAAGCTCTGGTCTGGAGGAACGACTCGGTACAGAAGGGTTTCATTCAGAGTTAAGCAAGCAATGGCAGCCAGAAGCCAGCAATCTCCTGCAGAAGATCAGAGTAAACATAAATGTAGACCTTGTATGAAGACAGTAAATAAGGTACATAATTGTCAGCTGCCCCTTTCTCCATTCATCACGGGTCAGTTTCTGACCACAGGACCCACCATTGACCAGAACACAGCAGTGACACTGGGATGGTCGTGGTACAGTAGTGTGTGTCACACTGTTTTGAGAATATCAGTACCGTACACTATGCCTATAACTGTGTGTTTATGAGGGTGTAAACTGATTGCAGACATGAAAATGAACCTAAAACTGAACAGTTTTTAACTTACAGGATATCATTTAATTAAAAAAATGAAGCTCTGTCACACTACATAATTTACATCGCTGTTTAGCGTATTATGGTTTACATCAATGAGTGAGTAAGTGAGGTGCAAACCAGGTCCATAAAGTGCTTTGCATCCAAAATTGATGCTTTAAGATGACTTCTATTACTATAATATCAGGCGCAGTAGTGTTGCTGGGAATTTAACTCATGCGTTAGGGTTGGGGTGAGTCCCACCAGTAAAACATATACAGCCAAAGGCAACTCTGTAGTCAGATACTGACTACAGAGCAGTCTAAAAGATGGGATAAAAGATTAATATAGGTTAATATAAACATAAAAACTGTTAATATAAACAGTGCATGGCCTATAGTCTCAAGGAAGGTGGAGCGAAGGGGGTGGGTCTCCAATAAAGTGGCCTGTTAGCATATTTCACCATCAAAATAGATGACATTTAGAGTGAACCCTCATACAAGTTGGTTTGTCAAGGGAAAGGCCAGGTCTTTTGATCCTGGAGAAAGAGTCACCATGCAAACGCAAACCAAACATCTTAAACTTGGTCACCTTTCTTCTTTTAGCACAAACTACACACATACATGACCGACATTCAGTCTGCTGGTGTCTCAATGCCAGACATGCAGGTTCCCCAAAGAACCGGACCTCTATAGTACTGTACAAGTGCTGAGGTAAACATGATTTAAACCCTTTGCGTGGCCCGGTGTGTATAGCCTGTGAAACAGGACACCCCCCTGGCACGGCTCGCTCCACTGGTGTCGCCCTGATTAAGATGAAGATGATTTTCGCAGGGCATCTGTGGCTCGTAACTGGGCTATTTTTGCGTGCTGTGTTATATGATGGGGGGACGGGGTCCAGTGTGCTCGCGCTCGTCAGCGGAGCGTCTGAAAACAGATGCTGTCGGGGTGAGGTTACAGAGTGCTTCTCTTGTGTACATTTGGCTCCTCATGTGTTCCTGCACAAACTATTCTCACTCCTTTCTCACACACTCTGCCCAATCTTGTGATGTCGCTGGATTCTGTGGCTGCTTGGTCGGCTCACGCAGCCCCGGCATGCCCACTAACACCTGGCTTTGTGTCATAAGGGTCAGGATTTCACAACTGGCCTCGGGAAGAGCTGTAGAGCTCCAGCTGTCAGGGCACATCAAGCTTTGAGTTTGTGAGGGAAAAAGCAATGCAGCCTCTGCTACCCTAATATGTAAATGCTTCTTGTTAACCGCAAAATGAACCTGCAACTTTGTGGTCATCGGGTTCACAGGCCACTAGGATACTGCTAGTCATACTGGTCAGGCCAAATGCTCTATGACCAAAAGTGCATTGTTTTCAAGTCATTACAAAATGCCACTTTATTTCAAAGATTACACTTTACCAGTTACTTAGAAGCTGTTACGAACTGCATGACAGAGGTTTGTGTGTTCTGGTAGCTCTGTACTGAGAAACCCTGGCATGTACTAAAGAGGTGATCCTTACAGAAAAAACATCCATTTTTACTCACAGAGCATTTGGCCCGACCAGTAATTTTACAAACAAGAGAAGCAGAGTGAGAGAGAGATAGAGAGAAAGAGAGAGATGAAGACATAGTGAGAGAAAAAGAGACCAAAAGAGCAAGAGAAAAAAGAGAAATGGAAAAGGGAGGGTGAGATGAAGAGAATGCTCACAGAACGTTTAGTCAGGCCAGTATAGCTGTAACTTCAGAGCGAGAGTTCATATACTAGAAGGTATATTATCATTTAGAAGTGTGTTAATTGTATAATTATGACTATTATTACTATAATTTTTTTTATTTTATTGTCATTTTATTTGTCATGTATCTGCACACATTATTAATAAGGATTAGCACACAAGAGGGACCTAGGGGTCAGTAATCTAAAGGCATGATCGGAAGGTAATTTAATTAAAAAATGGAAATTGTAGATAACAGTTCTTTTAAGAATAAAATGACCAAAGAACAAAAAGTCCTGCTTTAAATTAGGGATTTTTTGGCAAAATGACTGATAATTAAGCTCCTACCCTTCAGTTACAATCATTCATTTATATAATGCTTATTGGCGGTTATTTGCTTTAATGCTTTAGTGAAATTTTTCTTTTAATAAGTGTCTTACCCAGGTCTCCCTGGCAAATATCTGTCCTGTTAGCTCCTCCGACAATGAACTGGGGATTTTTACAAATTTCCTGTTGGGGGAAACAGAAGCAGACATCAGTACCAGGATATTCAATATGTGTGTGCAGACAGAGCTATAATTAATGTGCTTCAGCTCTCTGTGTAGCTCTGAGAACCACTTGATCTGAAGTGGACCAACACATTAGCCCTTATTAGAGACCTCGTGTGAAGAGGTGGGAAGCTCATGTTAAACAAATAATCCTCTGAGGCGAAGCAACTGAAGTCTCTGCACTCCAAGACATGATATTTGTAATGAAATGATGATAATGAGGATAAAGTGGAGAATATCAGCTTTAAATTGAGTGTTGGTGTAGTGTAGTAGGTAATACTGTTACTCTCCACATAGCAGACTGGGGTTTGATTCCCCACCTGGGAGAACACACCACACTATACCAATAACAGACTGCAGTCCCAACGCAATATTTGCCTACATCTGTAACATGATTACATTGTGAGAAGCTCTAGATTAGAGCACATGCATAAATGTCAGTGTATGACCTCCTGGAGGTCTTCCAAACTGCATATTTTAATGTTTTTCTTCCTTTTATACAGCCACTTTGGCCAGGGAAAGACATGGTAATTAGTTAATTCGTTGAACCGGGCATGTTGGAGCATGTGAAATACGCGGCACAGTGCTGGGAAACACTGTACCACAAGAACCATATAGAAATGTAAAGTGTCAATTTGTCATACATGAACACACCACAGCCCAATTGTGAACAGCATGAAATTCCTCTCTGCATTTAACCTATTCAGTGTGTGGGGACGGTACCTTGCTCAAGGGTACCTCAGTTGTGCTACTAGAAGTTTTGGGATTCAAACCCACAACCTTTTGATCACAGGGGCAACTCAATAACCACGAGGCCACCAGCTGCATAGTGGTTAGGGAGTTAATAACCGCAAATGTATACCATAAGTAACTGCAAAGCATTCAAATGCAAAGCATACATAAGAAATAATGGAGCAGCCCCATTGTTTCTTATGTATGCTTTGCATTTGTAGTTCACGCACATGTAGATGCAGATAGAACAAAAGTACTTGAATTGAAATTGAGTGTGATATTCACTACTACATAAATCATATAGGAATCAAAATCAAAGGCTCCTACTCAGATGTGCAAGAGTGTGCTAAATCATTATTATGTGCAATATTTGTATTATCATGTGCAATAATCTTATCATGTGCAATATGTCATTACGTGTGTCAATACTAATGCAATAGTCTTATCATGAAGAAATACGTCTCTATTCCATCCAATAACAGACTCTGTATAGAGAACAACTCCAAACCGCAATTTGTACTACTAGTAAACTACTTCAGCAGTAATTTTATTTATGTACAATATTCATGTCCACCTCTCGAACTGACCAAAGCTGTTTGTTTTCAGAGTACTTTCTGGGGAGATTTATTTTGACTTTATACTATATTTTATATTGCACTGGTCTGTATGTCTGTGTGTCTGTACAGTCATTGCATAAGCAATTTCCTCTGGGTCTCAGTAAAGTTTACTGATTCTGATTCTGATTCTTCATACTTCATCCTACTATGTTTAATCTCTAATAACAAATGGAGACCATATGACCCACATGACCATGTGACCCTCTGACATGAGTCTTCTCTGAGTAACTCTGAGTAGCTTTGTCAGGTTTGTAATGCATCTTCAGTTCCTGCTTATTTAGTACAATTATGTTTTCACAGATAGAGATGATGGACAGTTCCTTGTGTGTTTGTCAGGGTGATGAAGAATTCCATATACTTTCCTCATTTCATTGCTCAGTCTGTAAGCTGTAAACTGGCTTTTTCTCTTCTGCATTTTCTGGCATGCTTGCTGAACTGTTTCTTTAAATGATGAATATTCTGTGCTTTACTACAACAGGGAGGATAAGGGCTTGCTTTTATATTTATCACATATCGCATTGTTTTCCATGTCATCTATAAATAAAAAGTCAAAAGACACCAAACAAGCACCGCAACCAAATACAGGTCAATATACTGAGTCCATTTACTGAGTGGCTTTACCCCTCATGAGGAAACTGAAGTGGTATATTTTCAATTCCAATTTCAGGCCAAATATGAATATTAGTTTTCACAGATAAATATGATGAGCAGTTTCTTGCATGTTTGTCAGAATTCCTTTTATTCCTTTCTCATTTTATCGCTCTGGTTCAAGCTGTGAACTGTAAACTGGATTTTTCTCTTCTGCATTTCCTGCCATTTTTGCTGAACTGTTGCTTTAATTGGTGAATCTTGTGTGTTTTATGACAACGGGGGGAGAGGCAGCCACATTCGGCCCTCTGTTATAAAACTACAGTAGTTGTGACCGTAAAGCTGCTCTTTAAAATAAAGATATAATGTGACAGAGTGGCATAAAGCTGCAGCAGCTGCTCAGCACAGGAGTGCGAGACTTTTATCACTGCTTTATGAGCCGTTAGTTATTAATGCACATAGACAGACTATACTTAGCAATGTGGGTATTAACTATGACATTGTTTTACACTTTCTCCCACAGTATTTATGGAAAAATGCACAGTAAACAGTCAGTAAACACCATCGCAATGCGGTTAGAGTGTTACTTTGAAGCGCAGTCCAAAACTGTTTCAGTGAGTTGGCAATGTCTGACAAATGGCATGACAAGGCACATCAGTGCCAACTTTGCATTTTTATGTACACCACCTGTTATCTGTCATAAAGCCTCAGTAGCATACTGATGCTTTTTAACCCCTTTGGCATCCATCCTCTGGTAAAAAACTGATTATGTTATTTATTTTCAATATTTCAATGTAATCTGTGCATAATATGCCTTAAGGAGCTTAAGGGGTTAATCAGAATCGGAATCAGAAAACGTTAGTGATCCCAGAGGAAGTTGCTCATGTTATGACTGCACAGTCACACAGAGACACAGAGGCAAGAGCGATGTAAAATACGAAGTCTAAAATAAACCCAGTAAACACTCTGCAGAAAATACTCTATATGAAATATACTATATTATGTACACAAATGCAGGCGTATAAATATTATAAATAAATAACTTACAGTTTGGTTTACTAGTAAAACAAATAGTGGTTACAAGTCTGTTATTGCACAAAATAGAGATCAGTAGTAGATCAGTATCAGATAAGTGATATTCACATGATAAATCTATTTCACATAATTATAATAAGGTGTTGCATATAATGAAATGATTCAGCACCCAACAAGAAATATGCACGTGATATTGGACATGGTAAAACTACTGTACATAATAATAAGATAATGATAAGATAATCGTAATTATAATGTTTTAGCACCAGCACGTTGTTGCAAGATATTGCACATGGTAGGCTTAAACTCAATTAACTAATGAAAGACATCAAACAAGCACTCCAGCCAAATACAGAGAGTTCAGGAGACTGTAGTGGCATATCATCAATTTTTACATGATTTGAAAAGGTCAAAAATGAAAAAATGTGGATATTCATCCATCCATTTTCTGAACTGCTTTTCCTTAACTGGGGCTGGGGCTTTTCCCAGTGGCTTGACCGAAAAGACAAAACTAGACCAAACTATGTTGGGGCAGCTGGTGACCTGGTGGACAGGGAGTTGCCCCTATGATCGGAAGGTCATGGGTTCGAATCCCAGGATTGCTAAAGGTTCAAATTCATCCCCCCACACTTTCTCACCATCCCCTACATTCGTCCCCACACACTGCTCCCTGGGCGTTGCATTGTCAGCTGTCTGCTACTTCACACGGGTGAATGGGTTAAATGCAGGGAACAAGTCACACCAGAGTGGGACCATGGCCAACTCTACAGGACCATGGCCAACTCAATAAAACAGTTTTAGACTGCATTTCAAACTTCCCTCATCAGCAGGCAGCTGGTGGCCAGGTGGTTAGGGAGTTGCCCCTGTGATCAGAAGGTTGTGGGTTTGAATCCCAGGACTGCCAGTGGGACCACTGAGGTACTCTTGAGCAAGATATCATCCTCACACACTGCTCCCCGGGCTTCACTTCGTGACTGGGTTAAATTCAGATGAATAATTTAATGCTGTGTGCTGTTCTGTGGTGTGTTGATGTATGACAACCGGCCACTTTACACCAACACATGTTGGTTTTATATATTTTTTTGATATTTATATGAACAGTAACTTCAATGCACTTCTTTCAGCTGAAGGCTAAGTTTCCCCAAGTTAACCTGAGAGGACTTTATTATAGTGAGGATTTGGTTTAGAGCTGTAAAACAGGAGCATTGACAGAAGCTGATTATCGGGTTCGGAGGACGTAGGGGTTGACCCTGCGGGGGTTTGTGCTGCCCTGCAGTGGCCGCATTACTGAGCCTGAAGTGTAGAGTCAGGTGCCTGAGACCCAAGAGCACGCTAAGCCGCTGCTATTCCCCAGACATGCTGTGCCCGGGTCACTCTCGCATTCTCTAACGGCATGCAACCGGGCAGGGGCCGCTTATTTCAGGCCCCAGCATGGCTGCCCACTCAGAGAGGAAATGACCACGGGTGTCTTGTTTATACAGTAGTCAGTAATTGGTGGAGAGTGATACCCCTTCAATTACTAACAACTAATGGCAGCATATGCAGCATATGTACACGTCTAGTTTCTATTTGTAATATTTGTTTATTTAAAATATACTTTTATTTGGTATATTTTTACTACCCTAGTTTAGCCTTTCCAAATGTCCCTTTAATGAGTTTTAATTATTTGATAATTATATTGTCTTAAGGGTAACATTTCATACACGTTGTACTTGTATAACTGTGTATGTGACAAATAAAGAATTTTGAATACCTATAGCATTGCTCTGAAACACCAAATCACTGTTAAAACGACTGTATTTTTGTTCTGTGTGTGACTGTGATTTAACCCTTTAAACTCCAGGGAACTGAGCAGCCCAGGCGGGTCAATTTTATCTCCAAAGGGCTGCAGGTTTTCACTCCAAACACAAAGCAGAAGCACACCTGGTCAACAGTTTGAAGATCTCAGACCATCTGACTGAAATCAGGTTGAATGAAAACCTGCAGCCACTTTTGCCCCCTACAAATAAGATGAGACACTCTTGAATTGTCTTCATTTAGTGATTTAAGTTTCATTTTCAGAGTATTTTCTGGAGAGTTTTATTTATATTTTACATTGTTCTTGTCTTTGTGTCTCTGTGTCAGTGCAATGTAAGCAGTTTCCTCTGGGATAAATAAAGTTTTCTTCTGAAATTCTGAAATCATCAGCAGTGGTTACTAAAGGTAGCTTCCATCCGGGCCAGTAACAGCAGAAAATGCAAAGAAACAAGATCCACTTCTGTAACAAATCTAGACTCGAAAAAAAAATCTTTAGCATGACATAACAAGATAAGATAAGATAAGATAAGATAAGATAAGATAAACCTTTATTAGTCCCACAAGTGGGGCCGGGTCTTAAAGGATAATATATTTTTTAACAGATTACACATCTCTATTGCACTACCCACTGCCACAGACAATAACTTCACCTAGACCTATAAAAGAACAGATACACCTGTTGACCAAAAAGACAATAATAGCAGAAGTTAATGGGGAGTTCAGCACCTGCCCATGACTTCTCATGCAAGTGTGTTTTGAGTGAACAGGTTTGTCTGTTCTTTTATGTGAAGTGTAAAGTGTCTATTTGTCATACACGAACACACCACAGCACACAATGTGAACAGTGTGAAATCGTCACTGTCTGGTGGAATCCTCAAAATTCCACTTTTTGTCTTTGTTGTTTTTTTTCATAAATTGATACTATTGGTCAGTCTCCACATGGGTCTGTAAAATGTAGAAATTATTAACCAATGAAAAGTGTTGAAAATAGTTATACCAATTTTGATGA
>JBBIGA010069465.1:0-12091 GCA_037576975.1 Alestes dentex
TGTGTGTGTGTGTGTGTGTGTGTGTGTGTGTGTGTGTGTGTGTGTGTGTGTGTATGTATGTATGTATGTATGTATATGGGGTGTTTTCACGTATGACAAAAAATGGTCACTTCACTACTTTTATATAACACAGAGACGTGCACTCAGTAGTAAGTATATAGTCATGCATGTATGTATATGAAAAATGCTTAGTGCACCGCCATTAGAAGTCCACGTTTAAACACATTTGTGCTTTTGTTCGTAGCCAAACCAGTCAGAAAAGAGATAATTCACAAATATCTATCTTAAAGAGGGAAATCGAGGTTGAAAATGGTCATTTAAGAATTAAATGTGCAGAATTACAATCCAGACAAACATGAAAAAAATATAAAAATAAGGAAAATATGCATTTTTTAAAAGCACCTCGGCCAGTCAGTGTTTTTAATAGTTCAAGATAATATAATTTGTCTCACTTCAAAGCTGGGTAACTCACCTGGAGCTGTGATTGATCCCCGTGTCAGAAACACACTGACTGGTTAAAGGGTCATTTGCATATTGCAGACCCACCTTCATTACAACACTGACTTCTAAGGAACTGATTTATGAGACTGCATGGGCAGTGAGCCATAGACACACACCGGGTTGGACACAGCCATAGTCACGTTATCCTGTAACCCGCCTGGTGTTGTTTTCTGAGTTTTAGGTGTATTTTAATAAAACACATTAATTAAAAAATCTCTCTCTCTCTCTCAGCTGTGAATACAGGGACGTCCCTCGTGTTGTCCAGTCTGTTGTCTGTGCTGGTCTTTGCTGGAATGCAGATGTTCAGCAGACAGTTGGGCTCCTCTGAGTGGCTGACCATCCTGGGGGGCTTTCTGGGCTCTGTGCTCTTCGTCTGCTCCCTCACTGTATCCTGCTTCGATTTTCCACCTCAGATCAGATCGTTTCCACACAATCTCTGCATTGCAATAACGCAGAGATCACTTATCCTGATATGGTTTCAAATCAGGCTTTTTATAGTATTAACTTCTTACTAGTGTTTGTTATTCAGTATTTTATTTTTTTAGTGTTTGACTCGGTTTGTTTTAAGAGTGCAAAAATAGTTAGATTTCCAGAAAAAAAGGCCTTTGAAAAATTATGATGGGCCAAAAATGTAGGATTGTGATAGGCCAAATCAAATGTCCTCCAGGCGCACACTTTCTTCAAGTTTGACCTTTGCCCAGTGTTTAAAAATCAACAAAAAACATGTATTTGAACCAGGGATGCCAAAACATTTATGACTGTTTTTACATACACCACCCTTCTTTTTCATGGTATTCTGTTGTATCATGCTGAGAATGTGCATGTGTTTTTTAGTGTTTCTCTTTAACCTTTACTGCCAGGCCTTCAATAATCTGGAGAATCTTGTCTTCGGTAAAGGTTTCCAAGCCAAAATCTTCCCAGAGAGTGAGTAATATAACATTGTGTTTGATTAGTATTTGCAGACACACATAAGAAGCAAACTAATACTGTTTACTCTCTCTTAGTTCTTCTGTGCCTGTGTTTGTCCCTGTTTGCCTCCGGTTTGGTGCATCGTGTGTGTGTCACAACATGGTGAGTGTACAGATGTGTACAGATCTCAGTACATTTATTTTAAAACTGTGTACATGTAAACCCTTTAAATTATATTAAATGCTTCAGGCCATCAATGGCCAATTTAAATAGAATATTACACAAACTAAATCTATTCTTGTAAATATTTTTGTATTGCGTTTGCTTATTTTTAGAACTGTTCACGTTTCTTGTGCCTAGCGACACCTAATTTGACAGTGTTTATAGTTTTACCGCTGGTTGTACAGTAGACAAATGATTGACACATTTCACTCTTTTGCGTTACGCTTCACTGATATGGTCTATCAGAACTTACAATGTACATGTCTAGTTCCACCAGTATGTTTCTACAGTAAATTATAATATTTATCAGGGCTAGCATTGGCAGACAGTTAGGGTCCCTAAGCCAAATGTGTTTCAGATGTAATCAGTATAATATGTTGAAACTCTGGAGATGTTCTTATATTTTTTTAGATTTCATTTATTATCATAATTTATTATGAATAGTTTTACTAATGATTTTCACACAAAAGAGTGATATTTCATCACTGGTTCCTCTGTGCTTCTGTCTACAGTTTGATTTTCTCACTCTTCGCCCTCTACTACATCAACAAAGTATCGGCAGCTCTTTACCAGGCGGCTGTTCCCGTGGCGACTCCTGCCAAAACCACCAGCAAGAGCAAGAGGAAGAACTGAAGCACTGAAACTGTCTGTTATTGTTCAAGCACCCCCACACACAGTGACGGCCCACCATGGTCTGGTGCGTTATTGGAAAACTGCAGCAACATTAAAAGTCATCCGATTGTATAGTTTCTACATTCCGTTCATTCCCAGTCTGGAGCACCACTTACTTTGATTCCTGGCTGATTAGTCGTTATCTTGTCTCGTCAGTCACTGCTGTGTGAATTGGTTCTTCTTAACGAAGTATTTTTGTTAAAGGATTTGTTATTAAAACACAGAGAAAAGAGCAGATGGCTGTAGTTTTTCATTTGGTCTGGTTTTTTTTTATGGTAAAAGACCATCTTCATGTTCTTCGTCAAGAAAACAGCTTCAGGGCTCGCTGAGCATCACAAGACTCTCGGAACTTGAACAAATCAGTCTTCAGTCATGCCCTGACCAGGCCTGTGATACTGCAGTGTTAAACCCATTTGAAAGCAAGACAATTAAAGGAGTACTCCATACTTTTTTTAACCTAATCTCTATCTGCCATATGTGCAGTGCAGTGCCTTTAACCATAGACGGTCATTTTGATGTGTTTTCCAGTGTAGAAAGACTCAGCACTTAATAAAAGAGGTCATTGGACAGAAGGGAAATTCTTTTGTCATGATCATGCTCAGTGCAACTGAAGAATAAAAGATAACAGACAATGGAGAATTAAAAAAATAGACCTCAAGCAATAGTGCATTATTGTAACAAAATAACTGCAACACTGAAAGTGCTGTGTGTAAGAGTCAGTGTGCTGTACCAGCAGATCAGTCGTGCAAAGTGGCTCCTGAAAGTGAACTAGTATAAACAGTGCATTTGAAACTTCCCTTATTTTCTGGTATCCATGGCGATCATACAGGGGCCCACAACACTATCATTTCATAAATGACTCCCACACATGAACAGCTTCATTTACAAACTCCTTTGATGGAAGAATGGTCCGTGATACGTACAGTACTGCGCAAGTCTTCAAGTATCTGCATGTGCATCTCTTGCTGAGATAAAACCGATAGCTGCTGTAGAACATTTAAGCAATATTTCATGCTGGGTTGAGGGACACCGTGCAAGAGGTTTAATAGTAAATTTAAATATACTCAATTATATTCCATAGACATATCTAAAGAAAATAATAACCCACAAGCTAGGGCTCCCCCAGTCACATGGTACAAGCAACACTGGGAGAGTGAAGGGTAGCATGAGCTTCCTCCAAGTCACATGAAGCCCCACTACATCTTTTCAAAAGGCTTCCATGCAGCGTCACTGAACAGCACAACAGACTCGGAGGAGAACATTAACCTCCAATTCTGTTGCGTCAGCTAACAGACGCACGGCTAGCTTTGTGCTCAGTGCTTGGGGAGAGGGAGGGGCATTCATTAAATAGAAAGGTGGAAAGTGTACTGCTGTACTCTAATGAATCAGTCTGAATGATTATAATGGATTCTAACTATATTCAGAGACTTTCCTTTACAAAGAGTTCATAAATGTCTAACTTTATGTTTATTACCGGTTACTGAGTCATAAAAACTAATACATTTAGATTCACAGCACTCGGGAGACACTCTTATCCAGAGTGACGTACGTGGGTGCTTTGTAGTCCACAAGAAAACACGTCCCTCACACTAGTGATCTCAGACTTTAAATGAAGAGCTGCTTGTAGACTAAGACGCTACCAGAGATGGAGTTACTGCTCCACCCGGGCCCTATCTGACCACACCCAGAAGATTGATTGATTGATTGATTTATCAATTTGTGCTAGTAAAGCACTAAAAAGCAGCCATAACCTGCTCACTCTTGCCTCTTTTTGTGTTATGCTCATTAATATTAGGTTATCTACATTAGGTGTTTATAATTTGACCTTTAATAACCTACATTTTTACCTTTTATAAACACTTCCTAGCGGTATTCCTATTGTAAAGTGACAAAACGGGGAGAAACACCCTAGACAGGACACCCATCTAGACGTGTACGTGATAAAAAGAAATAGAATGGACTTTTCATGATGTTTGATGTGTGCTTGTCTAGATGGGCACAAATTCCCACAGACACACTCAAACGTCCTGAGGAAAAACTTCCCACAAAGACTGGAATCTGTCAGAGTTGTGAATGGGAAGTCAATTCTATACCAATGCCCATGGTTTTGGAGTGGGACCTCAAATGGGTGTCTTGTGTCCACATACTTTTGGCCATATGTGTATTTTAAACCAGGCCAGTCATGTTTATTTGTCTTGTCTGTTGCACTGTTGTCCTGGAATGTGGGGAATGAGAACGCTGTTGAAGCCTGTAGTACAACTGCAGGTTTACGCACGCCTGTCCTTATCTTTCGTCCATCCCCGCCTTTTAGAAATGACTGTTTCTGATAATTAGAAGGTTTCTGTCACCGGCTGGAATGTGAAACGTCTCCTCTTCCACGTTTGCTCTGCACGGTCGAGTGTTGCAGATAGTTGCCCTAAGAGGACAAGATATGATTTCTGCTTGGAGGATCTTGTAAGAGGAAAAAGGAATGTGATGTTTGCACAAGAATGATGTTACTGGGACACACCCAGCACAGACATTCATCCGCTAAAAAGAGGGTGTGGGCCTCGGACTGCGTTTAAAAACAGGCTCCCCTCTGCCCTGACCCCAGGTGGCAGGCCCTGACCAGCACAGTTAAAAAACAGATCGATTCATTAGACTTTAGATGAGTTCCATTACTAGGACTATGATTCATTATTAACAAAAACCATTAGATGCGTTTATATTGTGTCACAATTCCTGGCACGCCTACATTTAGTGCTTTGTGCAGCCTACTTTTTCCATTATAGCAATGAATTCTTAACAGTGGGTTAGATGTCCTTTTCTGTATCTGCTTTTACACCAAATTTTCCCAAACCATTTGTCTGTGCTCCAAACACACCTTATCCAGCTAAACAGTGAATTACCCAGCTGCTCTTGAGCTGAAGCGGGTGTGTAAGCACTAAATCTCTAAATCCACTAAATCCACCACTGGTTTACACCATACTCACCTTTAGTTTGTCACCAAAAATTTTTTTTTGTCTTATCTGACCATAGTTCCACTCTTAAGTTCCAGTACCATCTAGAGAACTCCAGGATGGTGTTTGATTGTAGTTTTAGAGACTTGGTGACCCTAATATGATCTGAAAATCTCCAACCATAACCCCTAAAGAGGCCTTTTGGCTTTCTATTCATCCTCACTGCGCTCTGAAGTGAAATAAACACGTCTTCTTGCAGGCAGGCTCACTACAGTTTTGGTTGTTTTAAATATCTGAACAGTGAATATGAGCATTTTCAGGCATGTATTACTTTTATCTTTTGAGGTCCAAAACCTAAACCCATGCTGATGAAAGTCTAGGCCCTAAAGCTCCTCAAAGTCCACGCCCTGCTGATGTTAACAATGTGCAGACCTTCAGGGTGAGAAACTTGGGTGCTAAGTTCTTTGGACAGATTCAATCTTTGCACGTTCTGCACTTGGAAAATTGATTGTATAAGTATAATCCACCTTAAGTGATAACCAAACACATTTTACTCACATTTGAATATCTTCTTCATGTTAATCATAAATAATAATAGGTTACATTTATACAGCACCTTTCACAAACCCATGGTCTCTTTACATAACAAAAAAAAATGGGCAAATCACTGTAAACAAAACCATTCTCTCTGATCCTCTCCTGTTTCTCAAGCTGTCGTTGATAAGTCCACATTGTTGCAGTCGTCACACAGTAAGGCTGAACACAGGGTGCACAGGAGCCCCGTCTGAACTCCAGAATCAGATCTGGGACACCCTACAGTCTCACAATCCTTGCATACATGCAACTACATATTGCAGATCTGGGACTGAGCCATTTGCAACTGGGCTGAAGGAAATTTGGCCCCTGTGTCACCTCGTATTCATGCCCCGGTGAAACAGGTCGTGAGGGTGACGGCTAAAGAGTTCCAACTGATTTTTTTCTCATACTTCCAGTTCGCAACTAAACCAACTACCAAGACATTTTTTTTTTCACAACTCATGAACTCATAAGGTCCTGTTTCACAATCTGTTATGGTCAGAAAAAAAAATCTGTAGTTTTTGTTTTTTTTTATCCTTCAAAACTCTAACTATGCACTCATTTTCTGTAACCGCTTAATCCTCACTAGGGTTGCTGGTACCCGAAGCCTATCCCAGGGCAAACAGGCGCGAGGCAGGGACTCACCTCAGGGCACACACACAAACACACCATTCACTCACACACTCGTGCCTACAGTCAATTTACAATCACCAATTCACCTGACACGCATTTAATTTTAAATACCTAAATATATAATTACCGTCTCAATGAATCCACATGGATTCGTTTTTCTGCCTTAATGTAAATGTAACTTTGTTTTCATTGTATTTGTCAGGATTAAACGTTCTTAACATAAACTGAGAATTGCACATTATAATCAGTAACTGAATAATATAAAAAATGAGACATTAATAGGGTTTGTTGGTCAGATCATCCATCCCTAGACGTACAGTAACGGGACATGCTCCACTGCTAATCTGCTATTTTACAAGAAGCCCCGCAAGTTAAACACCAGTTTAGCTTTAGTTTCCCACTCTGACCAGACAGGATTTGTGCACATTCTGGCCAAACCAGCCCTTTCCTTTTGTAATAATGTCCTGATAACATCCAGCTCTTGACAGTGGTCCAAAATGCACTCTCTGTCTATCTCTCTCTCTCACACACACACACACGGGTCTGTGAGTTCGGGGGAACGTCTGGAAGTTATGACTCACTGAGTTGGGAAAGAGGCAGGGCGGTGGCAACTCAGCAACTCAGCCAGATTCACCATGTTCTCTATAAGCTTTCCCTTAACAAAAAATCTTTTCACACCACTGTAGCAGAGCACTGATGTGATTTAACTTCATTCAGTGCTTCATTCAGTGTTCATAGGTAAGAATTTGTGAAACAACTGATGGTTTCCTGTTGACAAAAGAAAAGTGTTGCCTGTTTACAACACAACCCATCAAAGGCCTGACCACGATAAGAGATTTGTGTGAGTGCAAGACTCCTTTATCAGTCATTTCTTCAGGTACACGTTCTCAAATACAGTTCTGATGCAATGTAGAGTTTATTTTGACACAGTAATGCTTCTACTCAGAGATATCTGAGTAAGTGACTCAACTTCCTAGCTGACCCACTCTCATGTAGCTGCAAACACTGAGGTCTTTATTTCCGCTCTGTAGTGCTGGTTCAGCTCTTGGACTGCTTTGTTTTCCACACACCTTAATCTTATAGCATATAGCATAAATAGAAGAATATGGTTGGGTGGGGTTTTTTTTGGTATCTCCTTCTCCTTGCACGTGAGACATCGCTTCATTGAGGTCTCAGTACACTTCAGCTCAGGACTTAATCCCTTACCTCACTGGGAGAGGCCAGGGGCGCGCACTGCGCATGCGCACCACGCGGGCGGTGCCTGAGTATAAAGCCTCGCTGGACGGATTTGCACTTTTTTACTCCTTCTGCAAATCCTTGTTCTCTCCGTTCCTCTCCCTCTTCAAAACCGGTAAGGTTTTTTTTTTTTTTTAGACTCAATTAAAGTTCGCATAGGGTGGCTAAGTGTCAATGTTTCAGCAAGCTTAAAGAAAGGGAGAGGGAAAAGTTTGCAAAGTTTAGTTTCTGAGCTTCAATACTAGTTCAAGTGTTAAAATACTAGTGTTAAAAGTGTGGAGTTGGACATTGTCTGTAAACATTGTTCTTTCCTACGCAGTTTTCGTAAGTGATAGGTCGTGCGCTCCGAGCAGCACGCGCAGTGACGCAGTGGACCGACTGCAGATCAAATCCACGCGCAGCGCACGAGCTCGCTGAATTCGTTCTGTCTGATCATTTTCTTTTATGATGAAGTTTTGCTGCACTTTTTTAAAATACGGATTCCTGGACCCTTACTCATGCTTGGCACTCCTCACGTGCGCTCAGGAATTGGGTGGGATGGGGCGGGAGAGGAGGAGTTAGGATTTTCTTAGGTCTGTAGGTGAACTCATTGTTGACCAGAAGAAGAAATGAGAAAAACCTGTGGGACTGATGTAGACCAGACAGTTTGTACTATTGTAGAAGAAATGAGAAAAACAGTAGTAGAGACTGTAGTGACTATCTGGTCTACAGACAGTAGAGACCATCTGGTCTACATCAGTCCCACAGATTTTTCTCATTTCTTCTATTTTTTTAAAAACATATTATATGTATATTCCGGCGCCCATGTATATATTTATGTGTGTGTGTGTGTGTGTGTGTGTGTGTGTGTGTGTGTCCTAGGAAACCGACCTGGCAACCGCAAAACAGTTATCCTTTGGTTAAAAAAAACATTCCGTCGCTGTTTCCGCCGAACTTTTATTCTTAGCTCGTCAACAACTTAAATAGTCTTTTGTTATGTTTCCATGTGTGTGTTCATACCTGGAGTTTTCATTCATTGTTTCTGAGGAGAGAGCCTACTGGCTCCGTCTTCCCGTTCTACCTTAAAATCCAGCCGCAGGAACGTTCTGCCTCCCGGAGGCGCCCGTAAGGATCCGCTGCGGGATTTAAGGTGGAGCGGAAAGTTCCAACAAGAAGCTTTTATAGTTTTAAGTCTTAGTTGCTGTGCCCCACGAGGTGGTGCAGAGTAATTCTCTGCAGATGTCTGAAGGTTTGTTTTGTGTGTGTGTTTCAGTGAGCCGCCATGCCGTCTGATCTGGAGAGAGCGATGGAAACCCTCATGACGGTCTTCCACAGATACGCTGGAAAGGAGGGCAACACGTTCACACTGAGCCGCAAGGAGCTGAGACAGCTCATGGAGTCCGAGCTCGCCACCTTTCTGAAGGTACAGTAGACCACCCCATCATCTCCTCCACCAAGGGAGGAGGAGTAAGTTTGACACTGGCGGGGACACAACAGCGGTAACTTCGCTCCATTCATAGTGCAATCACTAACATCTGTCATACATTCACATCAAAGCTGGTAACCTAGTGGTAAGGGGCTTTCTCCTGCGATCAGAAGGCCGTGGGTTCAAATCCCGGGACTGCTAGTGGCATCACTGAGGTACCCTTGAGCAAGGTACCCACACACTGCTCCCCGGGCGCGTAACCAGTAACAAAGTACTGTAAACAACTGACCGGAACCTTATTTCCATCTAACTGTTAAGAGTTTGTGTTTGATTTGATATTTTCTGTTTAAAATAATTGCTGGGGGACAATACAGTAGTCATTGGATAGTGGTAAGGACGTGTTGTGGCCTAGTGGGTAGGATACTTGCCTCTGAACCAAAGTCGAATCCTACCTTCAGCACACCACCACTGGGTTCCTGAGCAAGACCCTTAACCCCAAGCTGCTCCAGGGAGACTGCCCCCTGTAGTTAGGGAATGGACGTCATTCTGGAGAAACAGGTCTGCTAAATGCTGTACATGTGTCCCCACCAGCTGTGCCTAGCTCTACTCCCTTGTCTTCCATCACCCACACTTATTCCTGTACTTTCCTTAAGGGGTGTTGTACTAGGGCTGTCACTGTACTGGTAGTAATATACTACCAGTGACCAGTGATTTCTGCAATAAACCCTCTGAAGTAATCCCTGGTCTATTACACCCATATAAGGCTCGTTATTCAGTAATTACATTATTACAGTAATTATTCGTAGGTTGTATGACTGAAGAATAGAGGCCTGGACCTGGGTAATACAAAGGGAATATCCGTGCATATTCTATAAAAAGTTGTTTAGAAATTACATGTTCATTTGTTTAAAAAAATTAATACATCCTGTACATGAAACAAACTTACCTTGTTTTTCTGCTAATTTTAGTTCTGTGTACTCGTCTGTCATAAATGGGAAACAATAAAACATAAAATGTGCTGTGATTATCTGATGTTTAAATATGCTCATGAGAATGATTAACATTATGATTAACTAACAGCTGGGTAATTGTTGCAAAATCACCTTCCTTTCACGTTCAACTGAGTGTGATCCAGTAATGGAGACAGCCCTACAGTACAGACGCCATTTCTAACTCAGGGTTTCTAGCCTCGCCCCGCTCCGTTTCCCCTCTGCCTTTTGTTCTTTTTTCTCTCATTCTCTCACTCCTCTGGCACTCCCTCTCTACTTCTCCTCCACCCTCCCTCTTGTGACCTCCGCCTCTGGTCCTTTCAACTTTTTCTCCTCCTCAGTGTGCGGCACCTCGGCCTCCTCCTCTCTCTCCTGTTTGTTAGTTGATAAAGATGCATTTTTTTCTCCCGTATTAATGTTCTTTCTTTTCCTCCATCTCTCTTTCGCTCTCTCTCTCTCTCCATCTCGTTCCGATCTCTCTCTCCCTCTCTTTTACTCTCTCTCTCTCTCTCTCTCTCTCTCTCCCTTTCTCTCTTTCTTTCTCCATCTCTCTCTCTCTCTCTCGCTTTCTCTCTTTCTCTCCATCTCCCTCTCTTTTTCTCTCTCTCCCTCCTCCCTTTCTCTCTCTCTATCTCTCTCTCTCTCTCTCCATCTCTCTCTCTTTTCCTCTCCCCATCTCTCTCTCTCTCTCCCTTTCTCTCTTTCTCTCTCCATCTCTCTCTCTCTCTCGCTTTTTCTCTCTCTCCATCTCCCTCTCTTTTTCTCTCTCTCCCTCCTCCCTTTCTCTCTCTCTCTCTCTCTCTCTCTCTCTCTCTCTCTCTCTTACTCTCTCTCTCCATCTCTCTCTCTTTTCCTCTCCCCATCTCTCTCTCTCTCTCCCTTTCTCTCTCTTTCTCTCTCCATCTCTCTCTCGCTTTCTTTCTCTCTCCATCTCCCTCTATTTTCCTCTCCCTCTCTCTCCCTCTCTCTCTTTCTCTCTCCCTCTCTCTCTCTCCATCACCCCATCTCTCTCTTTCTTTCTCTCTGTCTGCAGTCTCAGAAGGATCCTGCCACGGTGGATAAGATAATGCAGGATTTGGATGCTAATGGAGACGGAGAGGTCAACTTTGAGGAGTTTGTTTCTCTGGTGGTCGGTCTGTCCATCGCCTGCGAGCTGTGCTACCAGGCGCATATGAAAGTGAAGAAGTGAAAGAAGGACAAAAGCGAGAAGGGGATGTTGTCTGATTTTCTAGTGAGTCATTTTATAAATGAGCTTTAATAAACTCCACTGCGAAAAAACAACCTTGCCTGTGTGTGTGTCGGGTGGGGGGGTCCACACTTCAGTCTCATAGCTTACATATTAATGTGTGTGTGTGTGTGTGTGTGTGTGTAAATACATTTATCTGCCTTTCTCGTCTCCCTTTTTCTCTTGTGTTTGTCACTGTTTTTGTCCTTTCCCATCACTCACTCTTTCCCTGCCTCTGTCTCTCTCCCCATCTCTTTCCCTACCTTTCTTTTCTTTCACTGTATCTGTTCCTTTCTTCCTCATTTCTCTCTCTCTTATTCTCTCTCTCTGCCTCATCCTTGATATGAGCAGTAAAGGAAAACTCATGTGTTTTGACCTGAAGCAGCTGCCCGCTGGCTTTTATTATAAATGGGCTGATGATAAAATATGTCCAAATCAATGAATGCCTCTAAAAGCTGCAGAAGTTTTGACATAAAAATGGTAATAAATAAGATGCCTGATGCCCGAGTAATTGTTTTCAAGCTTTGGCGTAAAACATGTTTTAAACTCCACGTGGGATGGAAAGAGGCATGCAAGGTACTGTAAGTTAATCAGGACCCACATTTTTTTTTTACCATCATCAGCATTACTTAAAAATCATTTTTTACCACTATTTTACCATCATCAACATTACATAAAACCAGGGGCGCCAGAGGCATTTTTAATGTGTATGTGTGTGTGTGTGGGGGGGGGGGGGGCACAGGGGTCTCCGTGTCGAAAGGGGGGGGCGTGGATTGGTTTCGGT
>JBBIGA010069504.1:0-12089 GCA_037576975.1 Alestes dentex
GGGAGGGGGGTGTGGAGGGGGAGGGAGAGAGAGAGAGAGAGAGAGAGAGAGAGAGAGAGAGAGAGAGAGAGAGAGAGGGGATGAGATGAGATGAAAAGAGAGTATGAGATCACACGCTATAATAAGACACACTGTTAACACTGATCCATGGCTTAAAAACAAAAATGGAGTTTCATTTGTAGCAATCCTACAAATGATGGTACTCTAAATGCTCAGCTTTACCTTTGACCAGTTAAATGGCCCATATCGTGTAGTACAGATTTTTCCTTGTTTTTTTCTTAAATAAAAGAGATTAATGTAGTACACCAATGTGATTTAAATTTAAACACACACCATCAATGTATCATTTAAATAGTAGTTTCATTACTGAGTTACTGGATAATTCACTGTAGTTCCTGGATGATTCAATGTAGTTACTGGACAATTCACTGTAGTAACTGGATAATTCAATGTAGTTACTGGATAATACATTGTAGTTACTGGATAATACATTGTAGTTACTGGATAATACATTGTAGTTCCTAGATAATTCAATGTGGTTACTGAATAATTCACTGTAGTTACTGAATAATTCACTCTAGTTACTGGATAATACACCAGTTACTGAATAATTCACTGTAGATTCTGGATGATTTATTGTAGTTATTGGATAATACATTGTAGTTACTGGCTAATACATTGTAGTTACTGAATAATTAACTGTAGTAACTGGATAATGCATTGTAGTTACTGAATAACCTGTAGTTACTGGATATTACATTGTAGTTACTGGATAATACATTGTAGTTACTGAATAACTCACTGTAGTTACTGGATATTACATTGTAGTTACTGGATAATACATTGTAGTTACTGATTAATTAACTGTAGTTACTGGATAATACATTGTAGCTACTGAATAATTGCAGTTACTGAATAATTTATTGTAGTTATTGAATATTTTTTTGTAGATCATTTTAATGACAATTGATGAACAGTGACTTGATTAATAATGGAATTATAAATACATTTATGGGATTATTTCTCTTTCATATTTATATAAATATATAAATGTTGATATAAAGACAATTTAGATATAAGGACAATAAGAACCAGTGTGTATATTTATATTGGAAAATGCAGATATCTGAGCATAAGTGTTTGTTTGGTAATATGCAGTCTTTCTCTCATGTACTATTGTATTTATAGGAAACATACATGACATTTGCAAGCTGAACCACACCAACACTATCATCCACAGTAATTAATTATTAAAAAGGAATGACTACACCACATTAAATAGTTTAAATGTGTCTGTGATTACTGTAGTCGATAGAGAAAGCTATTATGAGACTGAGAAATAAGTTATAAAATAATGTAATCCAGATTGCCTCATATTTCAGAAGATGACCTTCAATTGTAAATAAACTCAATTGTAAAAAAAAAAACAAAACAAAAAAAACCTGTATTTTACAACTGTTAGATAGCACAGTCTGATTAGTTTAAAAATGATACTTCATCTTTGACAGCAAAATTGGTTTGGCTACTATTGGAGAAGTGATCTACTATTTTTTCCCCACAATAGATGCATCACGGAGCACTGGTTGCAACTTGTCATTAAACAAACTCAATAGAAACAAACTGTAAACAAAACAGCAAGCAAGGAAGACTGAACAAAATCAGGTTCCATGGCACCTTGTCAAACAAAATTATTTATAGTTGCGGCAGAAAAGAATCATTAACATCAAACCACATTTGGGGCTTCTTTGTTTGCCCTTATCTTTATTTTGCAGGACTGTTGAATACAAACAGCACAAAATAATTAGAACAATTAGGCAATTAGAAAAAAAAAACCTGTAGGTCTCACCTTATTAGTCAAAGAAGATAATATTCTGGTGACTAGTTGAAATCATACTGCTCATCATTTTTTCCCTAATTTGACTGCCTTCAGAAGAGTTGCTTGCATTCAAATCCAACTTATAGTCCTCGTGAAGTCTTTTGTTCATTACCATGATCTGGTTTACATGCATGCTCTCACAAGTTTTTTCTATAAAACCCCTTGCAGAAACAGAGATTTTAAAGGAACTGATTTCACTGGACCCCAAAAAAACAGCCAGGACAGATAGGTCTGCTACATTCTTTTTTTTAAATAGCAGGTCCAATCATTGCAATTTTTTTTTACATTTGTCCTGCAGAATTAGCAGCTAACTGGAAGACCATCCCTGTATGCCCCCTTTTAAAAGAGGGTGATCAAGCCTACAGACGATTTACCTTGCATGTCTAAGCTTTAAGCTGATAACTCACTACCTTGAGGCCTATATTTTATCCAGTGCTCAGTTGGGTTTTTCAGGTTATGGATGTGTTACTGCTATCATGAACGTTATACATGACATAACATCAGCACTGGATGATACACTGACCTTGCAAAAGCTGGAGAGTATTCGACCTCACCACGTCTCTCTTAACACGTTAGCTTGGTTTGTGAAATCGCTGTCTAAGAGGATGCAGTATGTGAATTTTGACCTCCATCTCCCTCAGACCTTCCTGTGTCTTCAGGCTTTCTTCTTCTTGGATGCCCCTCTAAGTCAGTTATTGTTGCCAGTATCTGTGACTAAGTACAATGCCCACTCTTCCCTCTACACCAAAGGCCTCTAAATCCAATACATCTTTTGGCCTGAGTTCATTCCAGTCAATTGCTGCTTTTGGTGTAATACCTTTTTGTTACATAGGTAAAATGCTTTGCAGTATGTAGTTTGTCAGATTTAAATATTTAAAGGGGGTGGCACAGTGGGTAGCACTGCTGTCTAATAGCAAGAAGATCCTGGGTTCAGTTTCTAGTTGGGTTTCCCAATGATCCTTTCTGTGAGAAGTTTGTATGTAACTGGGAATTCCACACTATTTTCAAAAATATTGCCATTTTATTTACTACTTAAAATCCTGGAACTACACGTCCCACAAGCTTTTATGTCATTTTGAACATGACAAATCAGTGATAAAATATTCTCCAACCTATTGTACATCAGTGACTCAGGCATCATGCAGTGTCTTTGTTAATAATTTGCTGTAATATCTTTTTGTGAGGCAGCCCTTAGGCAGCCCCGAAGCATTAAACTCTTCTGATATTTCTGACTCTTTCTTGAAAACAGCACATTTCACAGCAAATCGCGCGGAATATTTTTAATCTTCAAAAACTAATTAATTTTGAAGGTTTTTTTAAGTTTTAAAACTTCTATAAAAATTCCCTTTTGACAAAAAAAAACAGTCAAATTATGTGTGAAACTGAAGTTTGAATCCTAAAAATATAATTGAATCTGAGGAATGAAACTGTACAACCTTTATTTACATTTAATACTGTAGGATGTTCAACACATGAAATATTGCACATTTCAGGTTGAAAAACCTGTTGCTCTTTATAGTCCAGTCTACGTTCTAACTGACAAAGAACATTTCCTGGTAATAAACAGTTATGTACACATTCATGGCAAGCAGAAACAAAAACATACCTGTTCCAAGAACAGCAAACGGAAGAACCTCTTTATTAGGAAACTGTGTTACTGTGTACGAACACTGTGTATTAGTGATTATTTTCCAGGTGAATGGACACACACACACACAATGTCAGATAATAATCAAAGTGTTTTGAGAAGGCTCATTGAGTGAGAGAGCCTGAAGAACCAGTAAAGGAGTGAAAGAACAAGCAAAAACTGAAGCACAGGTAATCAAATACAGACCCAGTGCCACAACTTAGCAACTAGTTAAGAGAAGAGAAACTATTGGGTCATCAGACTGTAGGACATAGCCTTGAATTCATTTTTTTTTTTTGGAATTCAAAATATAGTACATCAAAACTCTTGACACAAAGGAATTTGGTACTGCTGCTATTCTTGTTGTCTTTCAGTGCTATTGTATACAGTACTATCTTAGGCAGTCAAGGAAACTGTTTAAAAGGCTTTACCTTGGCAGTTATTGTGCCTTTTGCCTGGAAAACACTTTAAAATATTAGAAGAAATACAAACACAGTAAAATGTAACAGGATTTTGTATTTCAGAAAACATTAACATCTTGATTCAAAGAATACACTCAGAATAATTGACCTATCTGTGCACTCCAGCTACAGTATGGCCTTACATGTAATGTATTAAAGAATGAATCACCCAAATTAGCTATTGCATGGAAACTGTAAATAATGGTAATACTCTTGGAGAGACTTTGAAATGGTTGGAAAGCCAACACATTGACACTGAACAATACAGTATACTGTTCATTTGTATGTGTTCTAGTGTTAGCCTAAAGTCTAAAGTCCAGTTATTAATAAGTAGAGGCATAAGTATTCAGAATAGGTTTCATGCAGAAGCTTACTGAGGTAGATATCTTTCTCAAAAATTACTCAGTAGTGGTGACAGGAACCACTGGTTGCAATGTCTTTATAGCAAATGTAGTCATCATCCAAAACCACTGGACCTACATGTCTCCTGAATTTTTCAATGTTATACTGAAAATGCTAAACAATGGGATTTTTAAGAAACACAAAGTTGTCTGTGAGTGTCTGTGAGGTATCTTTTAGAGACATTAAACATTTTAGACAGGTGGTTCCTCTCATCCCCTTTAGGAACAATTCAGTCTTGGTAGGTGTTACTAGAATGGCACATTTCACATCAGAGAACGCTAAATGACTGTTTGCATCTTAACGTTTTTATCTAATATTTGAATTATGAAAATCAGTTTCCCTTTAAAACAGGACTTTTTGGTAATATTGCACCTGACATAGTCATGACAATAGCAGTATTTTGAACTGAACTGGAGAGAGAGACAGAGAGACTGTGTGTGTTTCATAATTTGGGCATTAGAGCCAGCTGGAGATGCCTTAGCCAATCAGATATGTCTGTGCAGCACATTGGAGCTAACAAGAGGAACAAGTCTGCTGAAGATTCTCTCTCTCTCTCTCTCTCTCTCTCTCTCTCTCTCTCTCTCTCTCTCCTCTCTCTCTCACACACACACACACACACACACACACAGAAGCACATGAATCACAAAAAAGGTTCACAAAAGCGATTCAGATCTATTCAGCCAGCAACCAACAACACCAATTTCAACAACCAACAAAAAAGAATTAATATCTTAATTTCTAGTGGCATGAAACCATATAATTAACAAACCTCTGTTCCCGGCTAGCACACTACTTCCCTTCACCTCTGCTCTTGGCTGTACATCTAGAATCACAGCTATTCTAGTTGGTTAGCCTGCTGCAGGCAACCCTCCACTCCTCTGTCACTCTTACTTTCACTTTCTGTTTTTGGAGTAGTTGTACAATTAATCACTGAACAGTTTATTTCAGTTTGTTTATGCTGTGACTGTTATTCATTTTAACACAAGTGAAGTGAGTATGTAAGTGTGAGGGAGACTGAGTCATGTTTTTTTTGTCGCTGTATATTGTAAGCTGGTTGATACACTGACAAATCACTTCATTAGGTGCACCTACCTTGTACCCATACAGGTGTACTTTGTGGACCTACTGTAAACAAATTATTTGGGTGCTGGATAAGTCTCAGCACAGTAATGACACTGACATGGTAGTGTGTGTGTGTGTGTGTGTATGTGTGTGTGTGTAACACTGTGTCCACTAACTGTCCAATTTATTAGACAGACTTAATCTGCTGGTCCACCTTGCAGAAGTAATTGATGATAGTTCAGCGGGCTAGATATTTATGGACTATTTTGGACTATGCTGAGTCCAACAGTGACATTTAATGTTCCTGGTTAAATGTCTTGTCAGTGCATACACAAGTGTGTGCATGTAAGACTCATCTCACTGCCTCTTTCTCTGCAGGTGATCCTGCTCTCTCTGGGCTGTGTTGAAAAATGGATGGCAGTGAGGATCAGTGTGTGCATTTTCTGCAGTATGTTGAGGACAGTGGTTTAAGAGCCTATGACGAGCTGGTGATCCAGAATGCCTCGGACATCGCTCGCGAGAGTGATCGCATCCGCAACCATACACATTTGGCATACTTGCAGGAGCAGAGCCAGAAGAAAAGGCTCCAGGATGAGGCCATTAAGAGGTACACATCTGTATTCCCTCACACACACGTGTACATGCGTATTGGGACACACTAGGGATGTCTAATCTGAAAGATTAGTATCAGAGTCAATTAAGGTATATTATTATTATTATTATTATTATTATTATAAAGACATCTGATCTCATCAAAATTGATATTATATTTCTCTGTAATCCTGATCTTGCTTTTGCCCTCCTCTGAATTATCAGAGGAGGGCAAAAACTATCATCAAAAACACCAGTCTGCACCTATGTTCCCAGCTGCCAGTACAGTATATCCATCACCACCATGCTAGCTGGTTAGTCTGTAGCAGGCAACTCTTCACTTCTCTGTCATTCTCCTGATTGGATTTACTCTCTCTTTTTCAGTTTCAATTTTTGGAACAGTTGTAAATTTGGATGAGCTGTAAAATAATACAAATGGGGTCATTTAAAAAACTCTCACACTAACCCTAACCATAACTCTTCATGATCCAATCATATAAAGATAAATAAACTTATAAGCCGCCCACAGTTATTTCTCAAATTTGTCACATGAAAGAAGAAAAATGTGTTTTGATTTCTGATACAGATTAAATTTATGCTATTTTAAACTGTTGTAGAGGCACTATAAAAAGACATTGTAGACAAATGTTTACACATAGCAGGGCTATATCATAACAGTGCATACAGATCAATTATAGACTGACATTATCAAGCTGTCCCTCAACAGTAGATAGCTCTTGAGTAATGTTCACATTAGGAGTCTGCATGTGTATGAAATTGAAGCCCAAACCTGACCAGTAACCCCGCCCTCGAGACCTCACCTGACCCGTACTGAGTGGGGTTGCAAAATTTGAAACCTCAACCCAATCTGAACCTGCTCACACACTGAGATGGATCACATATGTATGTTTAAGAGCTTTATCATTAATGTATATTTGTGGAATTGCTGATCATACCTGCATTTACAGCATCTACTCTCTAACTGTTAACCAATCTGCTGCTACTCACAGAAGTGCCTAACACATTTTAGATAAACTTGACAAGCAGGAGAAGAGATCCACTGTAACCTTTCCACCAGCCCAGCACACTCCTTTCATGATCAGTGGTTTCACTGAGGAGCACAATTACCCACTCCCTTATGTTGTAACAGAGGCTACCTGTATGTGATAGAGAGAGAGAGAGAGAAAGAAAGAAAACATGGTAGTGCATGTTGCATTTATGTTTGCGGCATTCAGCAGCTCTCTTATCCAATGTTCAAGTGGTCCATATGAATATAGGGAAGAAGAAATGAATAAGCAATAACAAGAAGCCTAGTTAGTCACTAAGGTACTCCTTGAAGAGGTGGGTCTTCAGACTATGCTTGAAGATAGTGAGGAACTCTGCAGATCTGATCGGAAGAGGGAGTTCCCCACACCCCCACACCCAGCCTGTATGTTGGGTACTGATAGGCCTGGGTCAGGCGGCAGAACTCTAATTCACTTACTCACAATTGTTTATGAGATGCGAGCTTAGACCCTGGCACTTTTCACTCTGTGAATGTGAGGGGATGTATTTGGCATTCTGTGGTTGGATGGTGCTGGAGTGACACAAATACTGATGATAAAAAGAGGCAGCTCCCCATATTTACATTTCATGGTGATTTGGTGGCAAATTTGATGATAATTGGCAGAAAATATGGTTATCATTCAGATTCAAGTGTGTGTGTGTGTGTGTGTGCATATGCGCATGCATGTTTTTATATGTGTGTTGGAGAAAGACAGATTTAGAGTCAGTATCCTATAAAGTCGTATTTAGTTGACACCCCTGGTTTAACAACAAATATTATGCACATACTTCACGGGCACTTAAGTGTGGCATTTTTGCCTATTTTAGTGCATAATTGATCTGTGGTTTATGATTTATTTGACATAATTTTACAAATATAACAAAGCATTAAAATTGATCTGGGATTCTCCCACCTGTATTTAACAAACATTTCACATATCTTTAAACAGTTTTCCATTTATCCAGAAAAGAAATGCATCTAACAGCACACAGCAGGTGTGTGTGTGTGTGTGTGTGTGTGTGTGTGTGTGTGTGTGTGTGTGTGTGTGTATCAGTGTTTAGTAGGGCACCAAAACATTTGCATATTGTTTCCACGGGTTTGTATTGCAATCCAGGACAAACAATTTTATTTCATACAGTACAGAGTGTGCTCTAAATATGACTGCCTTTATGTTTCTGTTACGCCTGCATACACGCACATCCACACACACACACACACAGACACACACACACACACACACACACACACAGAGAGACACACACACACACACACACACACACACATCATTTGTCCTTTCTATTTTTAGTGTTTCTACTTTTCATTTTTAAAATGTGTATTTCCCACTACTATTTCTCATTTTTCTTTATGTTTTCGTACTTCATACTCTCTCTCTCTTTCCCTAAACTATATATCATTTGCTAATCATTACTGTAATATTAGCCTTTACGATGTAATTATTGCACATGGCCAGAAATATGTAAATGAGCCAATTTTGTGACTAATCACAGATCCAACTGGCTGTTTTTAAGAATTCAGGTATCCATATGGCCATATGATTAGTGCATTTAGTTTGGTTGAACTTGAATTAAGTCCAGAGTTTAGCCATGTCATCATATTGATTAATTAGAGTTTGACCAGGTTGTAATATTGATTCACCAGTATGTTCATAATATGCGGTAAGGTGTACACAATGTGTTGCATTTTAATTGCAATATGAGTATTTTGACCACACTGTGCATCTCTAACATACACTTAAACACACACACACACACACACACACACACACACACACACACACACACACACAACCATAATCTCATTCATCCAGTGGGCTTGTCTTTAATGTCATTCTTCTGTCCTCACCCTCTCACATTACTGTCTGCACCTCTTCCTTTCTACGTTCGCAAATAGCCTATTAAAGCCAGTTTACTTTCTCCTTCCTTCCTTTACTCTCCTCTCAGTCTTTCTCTTCTTAATTTCTCTCGTTCTTACAGCACTCCTGTCTCATATTCCCTTTGTTGCCCCTCTCTTTCTCTTCCTCTTGTTCTGTTCCTCTCTTCCCCTCTAGTTTCCTGTCGCTCTCTCATGTGTAAAATGATCTGCTCCCCCCACCTCTTGTACAGAGTGGACCCACTTATCCCACATTACACTGTGAAGAGTCTCTACAGCTGTGTGAAGAAGAGAGCTGCTTAAATACACATAGACACACACATACACACACACACATAGGGGCAGAAAATAGGAAAGGGATACAGCCTGAATTTTAGCTTATTCTAAATGTACACGTGCTACTGCTACTGTTAATCCTACTACTACTACTATTACTGTTGCGACTGCAACTAATACTACTACTGCTACTGTTAACACTACTGCTACTGTTAATGCTACTACGTACTTCTATTTCTACTTGTTATACTATTTGTACTATTTCTACTCCTATTACTACTACAACTGCAACTTCTATCACTAATGCTACTATAACTGCTACTTCTAATACACTACTATTACTACTTCTGCTACTATAACTCTACTACTACTAGTATTGCTGCTGCTGCCACTACCATTACTACTACTGCTGCTACTACTACAACTACAATGGCTACAACTGTCACTACTGCTACTATATATAATTATAGTTGCTGCCCCCTTTATTCAATACTGCTCATTAACATTTTAATTAAATTTGCACTGTAATTGTCACCAATTATGTTCAGCGAAAACTGAGGATGTGCTAATACGATAAACAGTATTGGTATCAATCTAAAATGAGCCAAAACCACAACTATCATATATAAATGCTAATGTAAATATATCATGCATATGTAAATATCATGCATATGTAAATATCTCTTGTTATTACTGGGCTTTGCTATTTCAAGCACATTCATAGATAAAAGGTGCATAATATCAGCAACAAAGAAACTGCTCAGTCATGAAGAGGTGGCACACAGCATAAGTGCTAAAGCATGTAGGATATAAAAATTGCTCTCAGCTGTCTCAGTTTCAAACAACCTGTACAAGCAACATCAGCGCAAGAACTGTTCAGCATGAACTTTGTGAATTAGGTTTCAATGAGATTTGGTTTTAAGCCTAAGATCATCATGTGCAGTGCCAAGCAACCACTGTAGAGGTGTAAAGTGTACCACTGAAATCTGGAGCAGATTGGTGGACAAATCTGATTTGGTAGATCCTATATCTGTGCAGAATGTAAAGTTTGGTGGAGCAGAACTTGGAAGGCCTCCTGTTTCAGCATGACAATGCCCCCATGAACAAAACAAAGTCCATAAGATAAAGGTTTGCGGAGTCTGGTAGTGGAGAAACTTGATTGTTCTTCACAGAGCCGTGACCTCAATCCCATCCAACACCTTTGGGATGAATTGGAACATTAACTGCAAGACAGGCCTTACAGACTAGCATCAGTGCTGATCTCACTAATGGTCTTGTGGCTAAATGGAGTCCCAAAATCTAGTGAATAGCCTTTCCAGACGAGTGGGCGCTGTTGCAGCGGCAAAGCAGGACCAACTCTACACTAGTGCACATGGTACATGTCCACATATCTCTATATAGGTATGACAAAGTCCAAAACTGAAAGAAGTTTTGAGTGTGTATATGGGTGGACATAGATGAAGTGAATGATATTGTTGGAAATGTGATACAGGTAAGGAGTGTATGTGTGAATGGTCTGAACTTGCTGGATGGGAGTACAGTTGTGATATTTCTCATGAACATCAGTTGTAGAAAACTAATAATAATAACATATATACACACCAAAATATTATAACCACAGATTAAATATAATGGTTGAACAGATATAGCACACCATGCAGATATTAAACATACTAACCTTACAATAATACAAAATCAACCACTGCTGCATTTATTCAATGATAGCTGAACTGGAACAATGAAACTGTGCTGAATCCAGACATCATTGTAAGCGGCATTATGGCTATTAAGTTCTACTAAGACTTCTTATGGGTTTGTCATAGAGTGTCAAAATGTGTTAAAAAGCAATCGACCAATCCATTCTCCACCCACATAATTTAATGTGACTCTTCTGAGGTTCCATTATAGTACACAGTTAAATGTACTGCGGTTTACATTAAAGCACTAAACCACTGGGCATTATAGTGATTTTACCACATATAAGGGTATAGCCCAAAACTCCTTTAACCACGATGAAATCACTGAAACCCACACACTCAAGTGGGACATTGCTTTAATAAGACGGTGCACAGCATGAGATATGATAAAATACAAAATTACTCAGTAAATAATTAAAGCTATTAGTAATAATATAATAATTTTTGCCATAATATTTCACTATACATATACATATATATATATATATATATATATATATATACACAATATATATAAAATGTGGCTATTATTAATTTGGCTAATTTGGCTCATTTTCCATTAGTGCCTTTTTTATGGTTTTCAGTCACCAAAAAAATGGTGCAGGGTGTTGCTTTTCCTATTTTAGTGCTGAATTTCAAATGGCCCTTTACTCTCTACACAATACACTAAGTAGGAAGAGTCAAACACTGTTCCATTCACAGTGAGCTGGAGCATTAAAACAGAATTTAGCTGTTGCTGTGAGGTGGTCATAGGGCCACATATGTTGAGCACACAATTGCTTTGAGTGCAGCTCAACCAGTCAGATTTTAGGACCTGACCTATATAAATTATATTTATGTGTGGATGAAGAGCATTAAGCTGTTAGAACAGATTAAATGTTATTGGATGTTGGTAGATTCCACCTACAGTTTTTCATTATGTTAAACATGATTTTTGGCAATGCTCTGTCTGTCTTAATGATGTTTTCTATGAAAGAATGCCATTGTGGGAGAAGCACAGATAGGTCAATCGCAAGAACATCTCAGATCAGCTCTCCAGTGTTGAAAGGTTTAACATGGATGGCCAAGAGCAATTTCATTTGCAGCACACACACACACACACACATACACACACACACACACACATACACACACACACACACACACACACACACACACACAC
>JBBIGA010069525.1:0-12087 GCA_037576975.1 Alestes dentex
GAGAGAGAGAGAGAGAGAGAGGGAGAGAGAGAGAGAGAGAGAGACAGAGAGAGAGAGAAACAGAGAGAGAGAGAGAGACAGAGAGACAGAGAGAGACAGACAGACAGATGCTATCGGCCCCGATGTCCCTGTCACAGCTGTATATTATATTAGTGGAGTCTACAGCAGCTCAAAGCGAAAATAAGCTTTTGTTTATTCACAGCCCGGTGCGCACTCAGAGTCTACAGATGGTTGTTCCATATCTCACCTCCAATCTGTATTTCTGAGACGCACTATTTCCATTTCAGACTCCCGCAATCGCCGGCCGAGCGTTCCGCTTCCAGATAAGAGCCTGACGGACCTTCTGTGGCGTTCCGTTTTCTGTGTGCTTCTGCGCCCGATTATGGCTGCGGTGTCCTGAGAGGCTCGGCCGTTCCCTCGCTCCCTGTTTCAACTACACTCAAACTACAAACTAGGTTTCAGTGTTAAAGGGCTCATAACATGCATTTTTAAAAATGTAAAAAATTTAGCTCAATCAGTCCAGTATATCAAGAACTAGACCATGATGGTAAATGATACGTATCGCGCTAATTCTCCGCTAGTAGTGTAGGAACGACCGCTCCGTCGCAGTACAGTAGACCCCAACATTTATGTGCCAGGAGCACCTGTGAATTGTGGGAAAAAAACATGAATTTGTGATGTGGTAAACATGAATTTGTGAATGCCTAAAATTACCTATTTTTACATTATATTCATTTTAAACTCCATGCAGGAAACTGTTCTGATGCAGGAATTCTGGACTGCAGCTGCCAGAGATGCATCACAGAGCAGCATCTCTGGCATATTTCTGTTACAAAATTAGTACATGATATTTTTCTTAATAATTTAGCACTAAAAAGCATGCCGCAAAAAAAGCAAAAAAAATGTGGTGGATATTCGCGGTTTCCGCGAACAATTATTAGTTCGGTTCTAAGGAAAAATCCACAAACGACTGAAGCCCAGAACTCTGAAACGCTACTTCATGGGGGAACACTATAATAGCAAAACAGCTCTGATTATGCCACCTTCATACCAATGGAAAATGATAGCCACTGAGAAACACAACAGCAGTACAATATGACTAACACAGTGCAGTGAACTGTTTCAGCAATAGGATTCAGAGTCTGGAAGTTTCACACGGCCAAGCAAAAGATGTTGGAAAAAACAAAACTGTTGAAAATGGTTTTAAAAACAATGCTTGCAATTCTGAAGCTCAGCATCAAAATGAGGATCTTAATTGAAAATGCCACAATTCAGAAAGTGATGGCAGAATTCGAACGGCGCAGTAATCTCCAAAGATTGGTTTTCCATCTCCGAAGATGATGATGGAACAGACAGTTTGAAAAGGCCTTGTTTATGCGAATGAGAATCTGAAGATTGAATACGGCTTTGACAGACTACAGATTGAATCAGTGCGTCCTTGGCCGTCCTAAAACAAAGTCAGAACTCCGGCAGACCCAAAGAGTGGCTGGCCTTCAGTTCCCACCAACTCCCTCCAATAGCAAATAGCACGAAAAACACTTGGACATATTGATATGATCGTATATTACATAATAATATAATATAATCTCGATATCACAAATGATATCCAAATGTCCGTATTTGTTTCAAATTCTGATAAAACGTCACGACTTTTAAATGTTTCCAACTTTTCAAGCACAAGACAACTCGTGTCGGTCTGCACCAGAGACACAGCATTAATGTCCCTGTGGAGTAAAATCGCTGGAACACATGGAACTGTATAATGGAGATGGACTTCAGGACCAGTATTTGCAAACGCTGACTTCAAGACTTGGTCCAGTTCTCTAGAGTGGTTTTGCTTGTTTCTTTTCTTGCAGAACTGCACTGTTTTGTGTTTTCCCTGCTCTAACAAGCCTGATTCTGTCCATCCAGCTAATAAGGATCAAGTGTTGAAGTGGACTTGACTACTGTCCAATCCTCGAGGCCCATACTGCAGCACAGCGTAACGTTTTCCCACCGTAAACCACCTGATTCAGCTCATGGGTGATTCTCGAGTCTGCCCGGAGCTGAATCAACTGTGTAAGAGCAGGGTAATAAGAACCCGCCAAGGATGGAAAGCTACCATAATGACCTTTAATGACAAGAAGGAAGTCTAGTCCAAGAAAGAGAAAACTGTGAAAAACAGCATCTCTCTGACAGATTTTTGGCCAGAAAGTAAATTTACTCCGAATGCTCAATGTTGGATGTCTGAGTTTGCTCCTTTAGTTGTGGACTGGAGGTAAAAAGCTAACAAGTAGTGGCCGCTTATCTACAGCACTGTAACGGAGCCTAAACCTCAAACCCTGCTATTTGGGTCTTTAGGAATCTCTAAAAGACTTGATTGTGCTGTTTCTTGGAATGTATGACAGACAAAACAGACAAAAGTCATGATCCAAGATGGCCACTGCTACTGCTTTTAGCGATGCTATGCACTTTTGACATGAAGCTACGGAACAGCCGAGGAAGGCATTTCTCAAGCGTTCCGTTGCTGAGGGCTCTCCCATTTTGTAGGATATCATTTTGTATTTGTTGATCTGATGCAGTCAGTGGTGTGGGGATCATATTCTGTGACTGAGGCGGGGTGGTGACCATATTTTTCGAATAGAGGGGAGGGACGGCGATCATATTTGTTGTGAAGCGGGAAGGGAGTGCTATTCACAAAAACTGGTGGGAACCTGTCTCCAGTGTAAACAATGCCTCTGGCTAATGCCCAGAACAAATTCTTTTACTTTAATGTTTAGTCATTTCAAATCATTTCACATAATGTCCGTTTCTTAGGTTCAACACAAACATAATGCCTGCACACAAAAACTCTGAGAACAGACGATGTGAAAAACACGTGAAAACACTAAGGGAGAAGAAATTATGTGAAGTAGCCACAGCAACAAAGTTATCATTTTTCTCTTAGCCTCGCTAAGAAGCAGCTGAGAAGACTTAACGTCCACCGACGCACAGGAGCTGTGGAAGCGTGGAGAGAAGAAACTAAGAGCAACTACGAGCTCTGAAAGATATTTTCAAAACCTGCTTGGAAAACTCACGCTCGGTGTAAACTACCTTTGGCTTTGTCCTTCCCCCACCCTTAGCACAGAAACTGCCTCAGATATGCATGGCATGTGTGCGCATTGTACCAATGTTTTTTTAAAAAGGAAACAAATCGGGCCTCCTTTCCATATCGAAGCACGTATTAATGTTTTAATGGGAATCCTTCTAATGACCAAAACAGAAAAAAAACACCCCAGCCAACAAAACAAATCATCCCTCACCTTCCTGATTACTCCAGAACTCCCCCCCGTTAACGAAATAAAAAGTCTTCCTTTATTTGCAGAAGGCTCCAGGGTTGTCAGGACTAGTTCTACACCCCAGCCACAGTTGTTACTAGTTGTTGGCTACATTAGCCTCCTGCAAGACTAAGATCTAAACGTCCGATCCATCTACCATTGGGTTCTTAGCCAGGCCGTATCTTCGAGGACCTCACACATTCACACACATCCAAAGTCACAAGTCAAGAGCAAAATCCGGAAGTTACCCCTCCGAACCGTGCATGTCTAAATGACTTGCAGCCTCTCTCATTTTCATTCCTTTCCCTCTCTCTTTCATTTGAATGAGAAGATGCAGTGCTGAGGCAGGGTTCACGCTCCCCGCGGCACCGGCTGCTGCTAATTTGAGGGCAAAAAGCCAGGAGCTGATTTTCCCTGCTCGCTAAGCCGGCGCTGAGCCGAGACGCCAACCGGGGCCAAATCCGGGGTGAGGAAAGTGACATTTACTATAAAGAAACAATTATATCACAGCTCCAGGGGCAAAACACAAAGCATACTCTCTCCATTACACTCTTAATGAGTCACGCCGAGGTCAGAGAGAGGCAGTGATTCATCTTTCTCTCCCTCCCTTGCTCTCTAAATGTCCCCGATTTTGCCTTCTTTCACTCTTGCTTTCTTTTTCTGCGCTCTCTCACAGTTCTTTCACATCTTTTTGAACTTTTCACCATTCTTCTACCAAGACACCGCTGTTTTTGGGGGTTTTTTTGGAGGGGCCGATGCCCTTTCACGTAGAGCGAACCAGGACTGGGATTTGTTCCCAGAGGCGATTGTCAGACTCTAGGCGTTTGGGAATTGAGTCTCAGCTCCTGAGAATTGGACTCAATTCCCCCACAGAGATGCTCAGGTTCTCCTGCACCAGCGCACTCACTGAGCGCGAGATATTCGGCTGTCACTGTCTAGACAGCCTGTCTGAAAAACGCATCCTCCTACAACACACACACACACACACACACACACATGCGTCAATAGACCGGCTGCATTTCAGAGCGAGAGAGGATGGAAAGTGCAAATCCGGTAACGAAAGGTGGCTTGCGATCAATACGCACAATCCGTTTTGCTGACAAATTTTCACAATTGGAAGCAATTTTTTCTGGATTGGGAGCGCAAAGCGGATGATCTGGTAGTCCATTTTCAGACCTGCATTCTAGCTGTAATAATTACTTTAATCACCTAATAATTACTTTACTATCTTGGACGTTCTTCTGTTCAGCGTTTAAAAAACCCAAATAATGGGGCACGACTGTCTAAAGCACTGGCCCAGTTGGGAGAAGTTTGGCTCCCAGTACTGCCACACCCAAGAGTCCAAGAAGGCCTTGCATTTGGTTGGGTTAGACGACCCCCACCTCTTAGCACAATGCTAGCCAGCTAGGACGCCTGTTAGCTGACCTGAAAATACAATTACAATTTCAAAACGTTTTAGCTGATTGTGCCCTAGATTTCAGTTTCAAGTCTTTTGTTTATACGTATTAGAATATACATGAATATACATATGGCTTACGTCGAAGGCGAAAAGCAGTCATGCTTCTTAAACTGCAGCCAAGAATTTCAGTGACACGGAATTTGAGGTGCAGTCTGAAAACAAACGTGGAGATGTGGCGACACATGTCCGTGGCAAGAGCAAACACACCCAAACATATCAAAACTCCCCATCATCAAATCGAAGTATCAAAACTCCAACCCCCTGCGAGACAAAACGAAACTCCAACCTTGACAAGTCCAAGTCTGAACCTCCCCCACTACCTCCGCTGACGAATAAAAACGGTCTAAAACTGTTATCCCAAATGTTCCATGATGAAAACATCTAGAGCTGAATATGAAACAATGGAAATCTCCATTTTCATGTACAACTACCTTCATGGCAGCAACGGAAAGTTTAGAGTCTGCACTTTCAACACAAATCCTCCAACTGCTTGAGTAAACCGTGGGTTGAAAATGTGACGGCACTCACTCGTGCCATGTTTTTGCAGTGAAAGGAGCAAGCAATGGTCTTCAGGGCGCACAGGTTAAACGGAGCTGTCTACCCATCATGCTGTTCAGCTAACGACAATCACGGCAACAATGGCCACAATGCGAGCAGCTTGAGTGGGAATGTGTCTGTCAATGTGCAGCACAATGCCGGGGGACGGCTGTTTGCTCTGTGTGTTCGTGTGTTTGGTAAAGAAGTCAACAAGGCAACCTTGAGCCTTCGCTAACAGTTCCAGCATCTGCGTTGGTATTGTTAGCTCCTGAGGCGAGCTTCCTTTATGGAAGCATTGTGTTCGTCTTAGCTATGCTTAATAAGGTGATTAAGCCGTGAATATGGAACACGCGCGCGTGCGCACCCTCTCTCCGCCAAGAGCCCCCCTTTGTGAGCCAATACCAACTGGAAGGGCTAAATGCTAAGCTAAGCCGGGCTTGATGCTTTGTTACGAATCAGAATGGACAGGCTCGGGGATGAGATGCAGAAAGCGCTGACAGTGAAGTGATTGCGCCTCAGGTTTAGAGGCTGCGCCACCGAGAACGCACGGCTTTGGGGGAGAAATGAGAAACGCTGGAACAGAAAAGGCTGGAAATGAGGCCTCTCTCTCTCTCGCCCGGCGCTCGCTCCCTCCATGACAGTGCTTCCCCTTTCTTTATCTCTCGCAGTCTCGCTTAGATCTAATCACAATTCGACTCTGTTCCGAGCCTTTTAGGTCAGATAATCTTTCCTCCGTGCCTCGTCCTGCTTGCGTTCGAGTTGGGTTGAACTCGAGGTGAAAGGGAGCCGCCTGAGCTTCGGCTGAAGGATTTTGGATGCGTTTCAGTTCCATGTGACTGTCAGACGTCTCTCATGCTGGTGGATGCGATAGTGCAACAAATGCTACTGTTTATTTTTGGAAAGTATCCTCAAATGTCACAAGAACAAGAACAAGAAGAGGTGAGGTTGGGTAACGGCAGGGTACGGTGGGGGTCAAAACACACAGGCAATATTATAAAGGTGTGTTCAATTCAGTGTTTATTAAATACGTTGACAAGATCTTGCAAAAGGGCCCTTTACCTGAATGGCCCTATACATTAAAAGGCTCTTATCCTATATATGCCTCATGCAATATACTGTACATCACCATTTTCCGACATACATTACACCTGAACAGGCCTTTTTTGTTACTGTGTTATTAATATATAAATGACCACTTGCTGTATTGGGCCTCATTCAAAAAGTAGTCCCGGCTGTGACTTTATTCTGAGTGGGCGGGGCTAAACTGCTGTAGGCGGAGTTATGCTGATCTGTCTAAACGTGTTTTGGTTTTTGTATCACCACATTTCCATATATGGACTGTGGAGACTGGAGAGTAGATGCTATACTGTGCCCTATCACGTCAGGGACAATCTTTGAGGTTCGCTGGTGGAGTTGCCCCTGCGATTGGAAGGTTGTGGGTTCCAACCCGATGATTGCCAGTGGCACCACTGAGGTACCTTCCCCACACACCGCTTCCTCCACATACACTGCTACCCCGCCCACACACACACACACACACACACCACTCCCGGAAGGCATACCATTCTGTCATGCGTGAACACACCACAGCACTCGGGCAGCCAGGAACACAGCACCCGGGGAGCAGTGTATGGGGACGGTATCTTACTCAAGGGAACCTCAGAGATACCGCTAGCAGTCTCGGGATTCAAACCCACAACCCTCTGATCACAGGGCAAACGCCCTAGACCACCAGCTGCCCCATATGGCAGTTTTACATACAGTATGTACAATTTAAAAATATACAAACTACGCTATAATGACTAGCAAATCTTTGAATATTGAAAGAAATGCTAGTAAAACGAATTTGCCCAGAGTCATGAAGCGAGTTAAGCCTGCACACCTTTGTTGCCTTCCAACAGTAATACACCACAACCGTAGCTTCATTAGGGTCCCTCGTAATCACATCCTCTTCTCTCTGGTTCATGTTTACCAGCTGACAAGCACACAATTGTCATATTTTTTTTTTTGTTTAGGCATTGCATGCAATCATTTGACATGATATGTAGTCTCCTCCAGACTCCACCCTGCTGGAATGGCATTTACAAGGGCACTGGGAGACCTGAGCAAGAATATCATCTCGCCTGACATTTCTCTGGGATTTTGTGAGTAATTCTGTCGTGTGTGCATTCACATCCTCTGTCCCATCTCTGTCTCCCCCAGAACCCAGCCAGCAGTCCCCACACTCCACCAGCCATGAGCTACGATGACATTACGGTTGCGACATCTATCAAAACTGATTGTCGTCAGCCAACAATGACCTAATGTTCCTGCATGAAGCAGAGAGAGCTCTGGATTTAGCTTGTTGTCACAGATTGAAGCTATTTTGGATCTTCGGCCCACATGTGATTTTGATTGGATGGGGCTTCACCTCAACCTCTGAATCTCCCATAGTTCTGTAGAACAAACAGATGACTCCATCACACTAGGGCTTAGGAATCTTCTCCAGTTCACTTTGAACTTCATCTGCAACCTGTTTGGTCAGAAAGAAAAAAAAAAAAACTTATTTTGAAACTAGTCTTTTCTCTGGAAGATGAGACCCAAAACTGGATCCATAGTTATCAAGCATCTAAAAGAACACTGATCTCAGATCAGATCTCGTTAGTCCATGTGCTTCAACTCAGTGCTATAAGACGCAAAAACTGATCTCTCGCAAGCATTCTTACTAATTAATTATGGGGGCTCATTTTAGGGCCCTGATTTTATGTGTTCATGAAGATACTCTATTAAAGTCTTTTTTAAGTTTGATTTCAAATTTTAAAAGGCACAAGGACTTTCATAAGCAAAGATTGTAGTTAAGAAAAATGCTGAAAAAGTCAAAGTTTCTAGACACATTTAAGAGCACCTTCATAAAGATCTTAAATCAATCTAAAGTCCGATGTCTTTGATTTAATGTCTAAAGTTAAAGATAATATTTTTTTTTCCTGGAGATTTTGTATCATCTAAAACAAACAGACAACATAACATAACGAAGATATTTGTATCATGTGTTGGGTTGTGTCAAGTATGGAAATATTCTGTGTGAAACTTCAGAAGGCAGTTCTTCTGTAAAGTTTAAAGTGTAAAGTGGAGTGTAAAAAAGTGTAAAGTGATCATTCTGTCATATGTGAGCACACCACAGCGCACAGTGTGAACAGAGTGAAATTCTTCCTCTGTGTTTAACACATTCAACCCGTTCACCAAGTGAAGCAGTGGGCAGCCAGGAACACAGCGCCCGGGGAGCAGTGTGTGGGGACGGTACCTGAGTCAAGGGAACCTCAGTGGTGCCACTAGCAGCCTTTGGATTCAAACCCACAGCCTTCTGATCACAGGGGAAACTCCCCAACCACTAGGCCACCAGTGTCAGAAAGTCCTGCCTTGAAAAAATGCTTGTGGCTCTCACACCTTATTGGACCATTCTTAGGCACTTTTCTGTATACAGGGGGTCCTCAGGTTACGACAGTCTCGACATACGACGTTTCGAGTTTACGACGCTCACTCCCGTCAATACTTACATTAAGACGTGGGTGTTTCAGCGTACGCCATTAGTGTCGTACTAACAGACTATGTGGGTGAACCGATTAGGGAGGAATGTCTAGTACAGGATACGCAGTAAGAACACGCAGAATACGCAGTAACGCGGTTTAGGAGTGAGGGAGCTGCATTCCCCAGTATACTTACCTACGCCATTCTGGACTGTTAAAAGCGGAAGTGTTTCTACTCCATTTCTGTCATTTTTTCTGTTACTGCAGTACAGTGAACAAGTACAGTATGTTTATGTCCTTTTCCTTTTTCTGTAGCTTAGTTGTGTTTTTATGTTTTACATTAGGATTTTACAACTGTGTTAGGATCGGTAAGTGACCGAGGCTACAGCGTGTTTCAGGTCGCTGTTGCAGGAACGGATCTGTGTCGTAACTCGAGGACCAGCTGTACTCTGATTGGTTGCAGTCATTAAAAAAAAAAAAAAAAAACATTTATTGGACAGGGGGTTTAAGAAATAAACAGTTAAGAAAGAAAACTCAGATTTATGGGATCACCTAATTTAAAGTGTCTTGATTAATTAATTAACAGTTATGATGAAGACCCATCATTGGTTAACAAGCTAAGTGTTCTTAGCATATTTATAAGATGTCAAATATTTAGTGTTTGAAAATGAGTTATTAACTGCTGACTAAAGTGTTCAAACTCTTCATTAGTTCTAATTATTTGCATTCATGCTTAAAATGTATGAGACATTAATTAGGGAATAATAATTAAAAGCTGCTCATAAATATAAGGTGTATATGTCTGTCTTGCTAATCACAGCTTATAGGCAATGGACAATTTATTTTACAGCGAATGGCAATTAGGTCACTATACAGGGCTCCTCGAGTTACGACACAGATCCGTTCCTGCGACAGTGATGTAACCCGAATTTTGGTGTAAATGGAAACGCACCATAGTAAGATTATAAAACACGACCAAGCCACCGAAAAGGAAAAGGAAAACTTAATCACTCATACGCACTACTGCGTATTCTTCCACAGCGCGGCCAAACTAGTTCACCCGCGTAGTCCGTAAGTACGAGGCTAACGGTGTAGGTCGAGAGGGAGTGAGCATCGTAAACCCGAAACGTCATACGTGGAGACTGTTGGAACTCCAGGACCCCCTGTATTATTGCATTTTGCTATGAGGTCTGGAAGCGGCAGCTGTAGAAATCTTAGTGCAGAATTTACAATAAGATCCTGTAAAAACCAGCCCATAATTCACTGGAATGTCTATAAAAGCAAACTGCTTACAAGTGACGTTTAGTAGGGAAATAATAATACACTTATAATCATTTATTAATTAGTGGGGTTTTAGTACTATTATTTTTATTCCACCCGTATTCTGGAGTCACTTCGCATCCTACAGCTTTTGAAATATGGGCATGGTTCCAACATCAAACTGTCCGTTAATATCCGGTTCAGTGATCGTGTACCGAGCTAATCGATCAGATGATCAGGGGCTAAGTATTGATCTTTTCAAAAAATGTTTTTTGTGGTAGTGTCCTCTCTAATATATGTGTAGAGAGAGAGAACGGTCGAGTCGCCTTCAAAATGTGTGTCGGAGAGTGAGTCAGTGACAGCACGGGTATGGTGGCCGCAAAACAACAAAAAGCGGAGAATCACACGGAACAAAGCACAACACACAGCAGACTCACAGACAAACAGACCAAGACTCTAAAGGTAAACACATGTGTCACTGTTTGTTGAGGTTTAATGAAAAATAATCATCCCATAAATACAGCTACTTCAGTCATCCTTACCTATTAATGGCTTGGTAAGAGTCGGTGAATTCCCGACCCCTGGTGGCCTCTGGTGATCAGTGCCGGTTCAAGTCCACGATGTGAGCAATTTTTAACACCAACTTTTTTTTTTCCCCATAAAACCAATGTTTGCGAGTCTCAAAACACTCTTTTTATATTCACCATGCAATCACAACTCGCATTTTGTCACGGAAATACATCTAGTTGTTAAGATGCTGGCCTTAAGGCATTGCCCCTGTGATCAGAAGGTTGTGGGGTTGAATCTCAGGACTGCTAGTGGTACCACTGAGGTTCCCTTGAGTAAGGCACCGTCCCCACACACTGCTCCCCGGGCGCTGTGTTCCTGACTGTCCGCTGCTTCACTTGGAGAATGGGTTAGATGGCTTAAATACAGAGAAGAACTTCGTGCTGTTCACACTGTGTGCCGTACTCACGTATGACAGAATGGTCACGTCACGTAAAATAAAGTGTTAAGTGTTACCATTTAAGCTTAAAAGGGGCAGGTTTTCATGTAGCAGCCCCTCTTTTACAGCGCAGACGCTCAGACTGGAGTTAATCAAGGATTCCATGAGGGGATGCATGGTTAGCATGGCTGCTCTTGGCTGAACCCTTGGACCCGATGCACTTCACGCTCAAGAACGTAATGTCAGACCTGCTAAGTGCACAGTCAGTGAACTCCACTTAATGAAGATCTCTCGTCTTCCAGACGTAATCCATTTCTCCACCTCCGTCTCCTTCTCCTCTCCATGCCACGGCGCGGCTGCCCTTTGGGGTCTGAAGGATGGAGGTAAAACATCGCCCTCATCCCTCAGTGACATTCTCCCGCCGCCACGGCTTTATTAGCCGCTCACGAAAAGCAATTATGGATCTGTTACTGGGAGAGAATTATGCAGGGAGTTTGAATGGGATAGACGTGTATCTCAAATCCATCAGTCTCTCCTGGACGTCATTTGCAATCTAGAACGGTAGCGGTGGGACGGACCGCAGTCGACATTACCGTCAGAGCAAGGACGCGGGACACACACCGACAAGCACCTTCTGAAAAAAGACCGAGACTCATAGACCAGCAACCTAATCTGAAGGACGACCCACAGTCTATTCCAGGTGTTATCGCATTAACGTATTTACTCACCTAACGCCGACAATGATTTTATCGCGCATTAACACTCGACCACTTCCCCTCACTCTAACAGGGACTCTCTACTGAACACAGACTGTTTCTGCTGCTCCCTGAAAACAGAGTTATAAATGAGAACTTGCTGTTGCTCAGTAGGCGCTTGTTATAACGTTCTGATCGGGGCTCTGGACTCAAGGGTAACTTGTTTTTCTACACTACCAGTCAAAAGTGTGGACACACCGTCTCATTCAACGATTTCCTTTGTTTTTATTATTGGCTACATTGTAGATTAATACTAAAAACATCACCTATTGCTCTGATGACAGCTTTGCACACTCTTGGCATTTTTTCAGTCAGATTCATGAGGAATCGA
>JBBIGA010069534.1:0-12087 GCA_037576975.1 Alestes dentex
TTGGACGAGGGGGCGTGGCGGACGAGGACGTCAAAGCTTTTTTCGTGGGAATATATATAAATATTTTAATGCATTTTAGTGCTAAAGTACTAAGTAAAATATAATTTACTAATTTTGTAACATAAATATGATCATAAATTCAGCTACATTTCCATATAAAATATAACTATACATTTTTTGGTACTGTCCAGAGAACATAAAGGAAATGAGTCTTGGCATGGTGAAATACTGCTGTGAAAGTAGCCAATCCGAGAACATTATTTATTTCTCTTTGCTGCTGCCCTTTGATGCAGCTGCAGTCCAGAATTTCCCCCGTCTCGAGTGTTTTTGTGTTTTTCGTTTTGTTCTTTTTAAAGCCCTGTATTTTTATAACTGTAAATTAAATTATTACTGTATTTACCTGCTTATACTGAAGAAAAGGCCCGTGCATGAATTACAGTACAGTCTATACAGGGGTAACATCAGTATTTTACATTCTAACACTGCGGGAGTTCAGTGTGCACTGTACAGTATGAATATGGGTTGACCTTTACATTTTTTAAGGGTAATATACCCTTATATAACTATAACTACAATATAATCCAAAATATACAGAAGAATAAAGCAACACATCCTGTGCTTCCAAGACGCTCACCTTATCATTGCCCTTGTTATAAGGAACACCCTGAGCGTACTGTTTGTTGAAGTCGAACCCGTGCTGCACGAGGAACTGCACCGACTGAGGCTCTATGATGTACTCCTCTGAGCACAGCAGTGTCAGGTTGTAAACCTGAACCAGGAACGTGCTGTCAGCCTGCAAACAGAGGCACAACCACCTTTACAGTCAGTTCCACAAAACACAGCAGCGGTTCATGTCTGCAAAGATGCAACACTTACTTTGCCAACAAGCTTCTTGTAGCACGCAACTCCCAGGGACAGTATTGAACGTGTGCGAGCAGCATGGCATATCGCTTTAAAACGATCCTCAACAGACCTTAAAATCGAAAAGTCACAATAAATCTCATGTCAATACATTGCAATATCCAAAAATGTCGACTTAAATATTTTTGCGAGCCAGGCCTTCTCGTCCAACATCAGTATCTGATCTCATAAATGCTCTACAGAATGAATGGGCACAAATTCCCCACAGAAACACTCCAAAATCTTGTGGAAAGCCTCCCAACAATAGTGGTGAACAACGGGGTGAACAACTCCTTATTAAAGCCTATGTATTTGCATGCTATGTCATTAAAGTCCCTGGTGGTGCAATGGTCAGGCGTCCCAATACTTTTGTTCATATAGTGTAAGTGTTGTATGTTTCAGTACTCCGTGAAACTCACTCAGCAAGAAGAGCCTTTCTTGATCCCAGACCACTCAGTTCCTGCAAGATCAGAGGGAGTTAGTGTTTACTGGAAGGGAAAAAAACAGTTTTAAATATTACTTTCCTTTCATTTCCATCTTAATCCTCACCGTGTCCAAAGAAATGAAAGACGCAGTTTTAAAGGCAAGCACCATGGAAGGCCACAGCTCCTTAAAATTGTCGTTTTGGACATCTATGACTGGCACCACCATGGAAGGGCTCATCATTTTACTTTTATTACCTTAAATAAATTTTAAAAACTCTTCATTTATGAGCAGAAGACAGTCTATGAGCAAACCCAATTCAAGCTAATGAATGTTAGCATCGAAAAGACTTCATTTTTTCTCTTTATACGCGGGATCTAACTTCACTTTATATACTTTTACTAACCACTAGATGTACGACTGTAAAAAATATCACCATTTTCTATTCACTAACTTTCTATTCATTCAAAAACAGTCCTCAATGTTCTCCAAAACACGAAAACAAACTCGTACTCTCTCCATGTGAGCTTCATCACCGCTCCCACATGGGCAGTTTTCACTTAAACAAAAAATATATAAAAATATACAAGCTGGCGTTTGGTCAGAAAGAAAGAGTTGATCTATTTACTAAGTTTGATTAACGTGGCACGTTTATAACGGCTCTGAAACGTTTTAAAACTACGTTTTTCAATCAGAAATGCATACAGGCAGTGATAGAAGGAGCCAACAGCATGGGTGCATCTCAAATGGCTCCTTGTTCCCAAACTAGAGCACTACTGTACAGACCTGTACAGCCTAATAGCGCAATTTGTTTCGGTATGGACTGCTTTACTCAAAAACTGCTATACAATTTAGCCCTCTACTAGATTCATTTTGATGTTGCATGATGAAAATGATTATGCATTTTTTGCTGGCATTTGGGGATATTTAATGATAACATTTTTTGTTGCCTCAGGGCAATGTTGTTTGACAGTGGTAAGGAATCACAGAAAATTATGAATTGCTGAGATTATGAAATAATGTTCAGAGAGAACAATATAAAATCACAAAATATTTTTTAAATGTCAACAAATCATTAAGCAAAGAAACCTAAGGGATCTGAAACATTTACATGTGTTGTGTCGTGTCATGTTTGAAACGTTTTCCTTGCTATTCTGCTTTAAAAAAAAAAAAAAGCAGTTTCTCTGTCCTGCAGTGTCAGAAGAGGAAAATGATACTTGATGGTGACTTTTTTGTACATTCTGGTTGTTTGCAGTCATTTAAAAACCATTTGCTGGACATGGGGTTTAAGAAAACTCTCTGTTGCCAGTGTTCAAGGTTCAAGTTTTTTTTTGGCATCAGCAGCAATGAACACATACACAGTGCGATGAGATGTTATTCCATGGACCACCGTGCAACAGGGTCCAAGTTATAACAGAAACAACAGACAACACAACAAATAGACACCACAACAATGTACAGTAATGTAACCGTATAGTGTGAATGGGACGTAAACCTTCCAGAATGATCAGTCTTGCTCCATTAGCATCCGAGACAACACAGTAAGAGTATCATACAGAAGTGTAACAGTGGGAAGTGTATGTAAACGTTCCAGAATGGATATATTGCACCATACATATATTTCACAAGAGTTCAGTGTAAACCTATCTACATGTATACACACAAGTGCATGTCTTGTACTAATGAAGTGTGGACACGATGGCTTCATAGGGTGTAGGGAGCGACAAGAGAATTGAGACACGCCCACCAAGGACGCATGTAACCCCTTCATACGCCATTTTGGCTCAAACAAACTCGGAGTTGCACTTCTTTATAAACCAAATTTGTCTTCTTTTAGAGGCGTTTATAGGTGTATCCGCCGCGAATGGGTTCCTATTAACGACTAACACACGGCTGTTTGCTCTTTTACTCGTGAAAAAGACTCTTTTCGGACATACAGCTCTGTACCGTCTGTGTGTGCCGTGGCGGTAGCAGCCACGCTAACTGTAGTTTGGTCATACGAGTACAGGAATAAAAACAGCCATGGGAGGATGTTCTGCTCCAAACTGCTCCAACTCCACCACCATCGGGAAGCAGCTCTTTCGCTTCCCTAAGGACCCGGTGCGAATGAGAAAGTGGCTTATAAACTGTCGCCGGGACTTCGTGCCGACCCCCTGCTCCAGACTGTGTCAGGTAAGTGGAGACCCAGCCTTCACACACACAACATGGCCAAAAGTATTGGGACACCTGACCATTACACCAACAGGGAAATGAACACATAATATGGAGTTAGTCCCCCCTTTGCAGCTATAACAGCTTCCACTCTTCTTGGAAGGCTTTTCTATATTGTACAATATAATGGTACAACATAAAAAGTACGCCATACAAATATTATATATTTGTTTTTGTGTAACTGTACATACACACACACGTGTTTTTTTTAAATACTTATATATTTACATATTTACAGTGCCACCAGAAAGTATTCACACCACTTCACTTCTTCCTCATTTTGTTACATTACAGACTTATTCTAAAATAGATTTGAGGATAGTTTTTCTTCAAAGATCCATACACAGCACCCCATAATAACAAAAAGGCAAAAACAACTTTTTATCAATATGTGCAAATTTTTTTATTGCCAAAAGCTGTTTCAGACGTTTCATGAGTATTCACACCCATGGCTTAATATTTTGTTGAAGCACTTTTGGCAGCAATCACAGCCTCAAGTCTTCTGGGGTATGCCTCTACAAGTTTAGCATACCTGTTTTAGGGGATTTTCTCCCATTCTTCCCTGCAGATCGTCTCAAGCCCAGTCTTTGAGTCATTGCCGTGTTGGAAGATTGTCACCCTAGTCCAAGTCCCAGAGTACTCTGGAAGAATCTCTCATTTGGTTGCTGTCATCTTACTCTCTATGCAGACTAGTCGCCCAGTTCCTGCTGCAGAAAAACATCCCCACAGCATGATGCTGCCACCACCATGCTTCACAGGTGATGAGCAGTGCCTGTTTTTCTCCAGACATGATGCTTACAGTTCAGGCCAAAAAGCTATATTTTGGTTTCATCAGACTGGAGGATTTTGCTCCTTGCAGTCTGCGAATCCTTAATGTGCCTTTTAATGAGGAGTGGCCAGACGTCTGGGCTCTCTACCATAAAGGCCTGATTGGTGGAGTGCGTTAGCTATGGTTGACTTTCTGGATGATTCTCCTATTTCCACAAGAGATCGCTGGAGCTCCGCCTTAGCGACCATTGGGTTCATCCTGCAGCTATAACAGCTTCCACAAGGATTTATGTAGGAATTTGTGCCCATTGATGCTGGAATAGAAAAGGTTCAGTCCCAAACTGTGTCCACAAAGTTGGAAGCATGGCGTTGTCCAAAATGTTTTGGTATGCTGAAGCATTAAGATTAAGCCCTCCATTGGAAGTTAAGGGGCCTAGCCCAAACCCAGAAAAACAGCTGTATCCCAATACTTTTGTCCATATGGTGTATTTTCATGCAGCTGGGTCGGGAAAAAATGCAGAAGCCTACACTGGCTCAGTGATGTGTTGTCCTTTTACCAAAAATGCCTTTTTTATCAATGGCTTCCAGGATCATTTTGAGGAGAGCCAGTTTGAAGAAGTCGCCCGCTCACCAGCAGGTGGAAGGAAACTGAAGCCCAATGCGGTCCCCACACTGTTCAATGTCCCAGACCCACCCTCACCCATCACTCCTCATGTTACCCTCCCTGTTAAACATGAACCAGGTACTTGTGATGACTTTCATATGCTTGTGAATGGGCATTTTGTGCAGGAATATGGCTTTCCAGCTGTTAATAATCTCATAGAGAAGAGACCTCTGACAGAAAATCCAAGCCTGTTCAATAGGACAACAGGTCAGTTATGTTCAAAATGCAGGTTAATATCAGGGTCATATAAGTATTCGAAAATGATTGTTTGAATTGAATAAGTGGCATCATAATTGATCTAATTTCATACCGATATTTCATGGCACAGGCTTAGAACAATGTTGGGGAGATATTACTGTAGAAAAGTTAATAACATTTGTATTCCTTTGAAATTATGAATTTTAATCCAGTCTCCTAAGTTAGTGCTTCAGCATCAGTATAGTTCTTTTCATAGGCAGGCAGTATGCATGAAAAATACCTGCATTGGCCCAAAATTTGCACATCTACTTCCTGTTGCACAGATTAATTGTTTTTCTTTTTCTATTTTACATTTTATATTGAAATTGCATTAGCAAATCACAAGAGCTGCAGTATTTTTTTATAGCATGAATGATTAAGTGTTATCTGTTGTAAGTGGGGATAGGCAGTTTTCTTTCAAGCTGAGGGCCCTTTAATGTAATGACATAGAGCTCATGAACTGCATGTCGATGAGTTAGCACAATCAGAAGCAACCAAACCCCCATATGCTCTTCTACATGAGCGCTCACACAAATAACCTGTCATTTATTCAAGCCTCAAACCAGAAAAGGTAATATGCTATTTTTGGCCAAATAAATAGGAATGGACCTTAATTTATAGAACATTATCCTGTTAGATATGTTAGATCCTGGTTCGTTTGGAATAAACTGTTCCACTTCACTGAAAAATCATGTTCAAATACTTTTGTAAAATTAACGGGACTCGAAAAATGATCCGATCATATTTTAGTGCCTGCTTGAGCACACCTGATTCATCAAGCCTTTCCTCATAGCGTAGGACTATTCGAGGACCAGGACAGAGAAATACAGAATTGGAGAAATGAGTTAATATCTAATTTTGTCTTGTTGATTCAGTGGACAAAGATTTGAACATCGGGGACCATGGTTATGCCCGCCGGCAGCCACGAGTGGATCCAGAAGAAGAAGGACGGCAGAGAACAGAGGAGGAGCGGCCTTGTTCTCTCTGCCAGCACTATAAAAGTCAGCTGGAGCAGCAGCAGCAGCACACCGCCCGGCTCCAGAGAGAGGCTAGTGCTTCATTCTCCACCAGAACACACAGGACAGGGCCTGATTCATGCAGAGAGATCCACTGCCAAAATGAGAACTGGGCCATAATAAGGGGAGAAAAAAAGATCCTGTTTAGCTGAGCGCTCTCAATTTGTTTATAACCTGTGTTTTGCACTCTTTCCATAGTACAGCATTCATTATCATCTGTAATGGAGTGGTTATACCTTTGAGCATTTAAAAAGTTTTGAGCATGTGAGCAAAGTGTCTCTTTTCCAGGATGGCAGCTTGACTTGACTGATTGACTAGATTTAATTGAAGGGGGAAATTGTCTGAACTTAATTTCTTTGGCTAGATGGTCCATCAGCCAGCTAGAGTCAAAATTTCGCTACATAGCTAATACAGCTAAAATACACTCAAAACCAGTTATTACGCAAATCTCTGTAATCAGTTTCCCCCAAATTTTCTCAGCCCTTTCAAACAGCATTCAGCCCTTTAATAAGGTGGTGGTGATGTGTGGATTCTGTGTGACTTGCTGTGAGATAAGAACTATTGGTCCAGTGCTAAGCTGAAGAAACAGAATCTGAATGCCAGTCATGACTTACCTTATCAACCAAATCTGAGGTAAACTGAGTAAATGACACTATACCAAACCATTCCTTTAAAGCAATGGTTTGGCCAAAAACACTAATTGCACTCAAATCAACCCAAATCAATTAGCCAAGTCACATCTGGTGCCTGACGTTTGCTTCTTTAGCAGTTTCGGCTGATGTAGCTAACAAATACTGCAACCAGTTTAGCGCTGTGTAAAGTTCATATCTTAATCTTCAAACACCATGTCGAGTTGTTAAACAATCACAAACATCTCAGACTAAAAACATTTCTCATGTACCTGTTTTTGCTCTCGTTTTTGTGGTGCAGGCAGAGGAGATGAAGAAACGTCTCCACAAACTGAGCAAGATGGAGAAAGGCCTTCAGATGTTTCTTTATGAGGACCAGATCCGGGCCCTGACTCTGGCTAAGCGCTCACGGCGGGCTGTGTGGTCACACGACACGGTTCTGACTGCCCGCAAGATCCGCTGCGCTGTTGGAGTCAAAGGGTACGAATTCCTGCGAGAACTGGGCTACCCTCTGCCCTCCTACAGAACACTGTGTAACCGTCTGGAGCCTAAAATGATGATGACCACAAGCATACAGGAGGACCTAGCAGAACTTGGCCTGGGCATCATAACGGCATGCGATAGCCCTGAAGGAAATGGGACCGGCGATGAAGGACTGATTGGAATTATGACCTAAAACTGGCTGTGTGCGTGTGTGTGTGTGTGTGTGTGTGTGTGTGTCTGATTATGTTTTCTACCATTGACGGAGTTGATCATGCAGACTGCCACATCAGCTGAAGTTCAAGCTGCAGCAGCCTTTTTGCACTGTACAAAATAACGTTTTAAGCAAGTTTAAATTCTTTTCATTTCTCGGCTTTGTCTGGGTCACTCATTGATCTTTCAAAGCACTCCAACAGACAATGGGACTTCAGTGTGTCATGGTTTATTTCATGAAAAAGCCTTCATATAGTCAGAAGGTAATGTTACAGTTCCTTTTGGCGATATTCTTCAGATCATGAAACTCAGTGGAGGAAATGGGTGCTGTTTTAGCACCGGGTTGCAGAATCCAAAAATAAGGAAATAAAGGTTGTATCCACCTACCTTTAACATATCGTGGCTTTCTCGGAACACTCTTGTATCTCTATTTCGATGGGGGTTTTTTTTTTCACATTGGGGCAGAATTTCATGTTGAATAGATAAAAATTGTCAAACATTACTTTTTTTATCTTCCAATGAAAGATAACGTTTTGTCCTTTTCCTGTTCTTGTTTTAGAGGTGCAAGGTTTTTGTTCACCAGTGAAAATATAATTTCCTCTCCAGATTGCATCTGGATGTAATTTGGCTAGATTCCATTTATACTTTTTACTAAAACATGTCCCCACTGTGACCAGACCAGATTTCATTCATGAAAAGCACATCAGTGCTCACATCATTTCCATTCTTTTTCAACCCACTTTTATCAATGTCACCATGTGCTGCTAGGATGCTTTTGTCAGCCCAGAGTGCGAGAGGATGCTTGATTGATTGGGATGATTTGATCGTTATCCAATCATAGAGCATTCTGGGAGTTTTCATCCTTGGCTTCTCGTGTGGTCAAGTGAAATGGACAAGATTTACCAAATCAACTCTTGTGGCTAAGAAACTTATAGGGGTGGACAAAATGGCTTATAAATAATATCTTGATATTTATTTTCTACTACTGTGCAATATGCACACACGTGTGTGTGTGTGTGTGTGTGTGTGTGTGTAAATGTGTATAAATGTGCACATGTACATGCCATATTTAAAGGCGATTTCATGCAGCATTTCTAGACCTGGAATTTTATTCCATTCATACAAGCTACATGCATAGCAACATGTTAACTAATTTTTCTCTCAAAATCAGTCATTAACCCCACCAAGCTCGTACTCATCTGCAGTAAACTTATATAACCCCAGTGTGGTTGCAAATTAAATCCACCTGCTTTCACAGTATTTTACAGTATTGCATTACTAGCTAATGTTAAAAGGGAGACTAAACTGTACTGAACAGAAACACCATTACTGAACAAGAATGCTGCTCCACTCATGAAAACATCCACATGTGAGTTGGGCAGAAAGAGATGAACTGCTACATACGCAAGTCCATGTGTACTAGAAATAAACCTAACAGATGCTAAAAGTCATTGATCCCTGTCCCTGCTTACCTCTGCTGACCTTCTCTGCCATTCCTTTGATGTTGCTCAACACTCCTAACTGATATGGGAATGTCTTTTATTCTTGATTGGATCATCTCTGGTGGGCCTTCGAACAGAACTCGGTGAATGTCTTTCCACTTGGCTTGCATCAGTCGCATGGTTTTTGGAAGTGTTAAAGAATTTTAGGGTGTCAATTTACGTAATTTATGTACTACTGGCCACGGCATGTTTGATGGATTCTGCCTGATCTTAGAAAGTCTGAAAAGCAAAACCTCACTCTTCAGTTCATGAGGGCTGGAATGTATATAGACACTATATAGACAAAATAATTGGGACGCCTGACAATTACACCAGCAGGGACTATTATGAGATTGCATTCAAATCCATAGTCTTTAATATGGAGCATTTGCACCAATAACAGCTTCCATACTTCTTGGGAGGCTTTCCACAATATTTTGGAGTTTCTGTGGGAATTTGCGCCCATTCATTCTGTAGAGCATTTATGAGGTCAGACACTGATGTTGGACGAGAAGGCCTGTCCCACGATCTCCATTCCAGTTCATTCCAAAGGTGCTGAATGGGGTTGAGGTCAGGGTTCTGTGCAGCCATTCAAGTTCTTCCACACCAAACTCATCCAGCCATGTCTTTATGGAGCTTGCTTTGTGCACTGGGCACAGTCATGCTGGAATGGAAAAGGTTCTTCCCCTTTTGGAAGCATGGCGTTGTCCAAAATGTCTTGGTCTGTGTCCCAATACTTTTGTCCCTATAGTGTCTATATAATGTTTTCCTATCAACAGCAGGACCTTTTTGTTTGCAGTCACCTACATTTGGTTGACTCGAAGCTGCACTTTGGTCTCAGTTAAGAAAAATAAGGGAAAATGAGGCTCAAACTACTGTTTGCACTACTAAAATCAATCTCTCTAACCTGATTTTGTTCTTGTAAATGAGTGTAAAATACACTCTGGCATTTCCACATTACACCAAAGTAGTATCCGGTGTCCTCTCTATAAAAAAAACTCATCCAGAAGTTTACATTTACATTAGTTACATGCTGAGTAGTTTTAACGGAGTTGTATATTTGTGAAGTAATTAATTCACTTTTTTTCTTTTCAGTAATACTTTGACTTTCACATTTAGATCCTAACTGTGCTCTTTTCAAAAAGAAGAAAGACTGTGCTAGTGAGCTTGGCAGTAGCACTCAACCTGAAAGAGAACTGAAAAAATGCATATTGCTTATTTCTGACAAAATCTACCTAAAAATGGTCAACTCTGCAGATCTTGATGAAGAAAACAAACCACCTGCAGACCACGAAAAGTCAATGGCCAGAAGATTATAGCAGTCATGAAATAATTGTGAAGACCGGTCAGACCAGTCAGTTGGTGGCCCGGTGGTTAGGGAGTTGCCTCTCTGATTGTAAGGCTGTGGATTCCAACCCCAGGACTGCCAGTGGCACCACTGAGGTACCCCTGAGCGAGGGACCGTCCCCACACACTGCTCTCCGGGCGCTGCGTTCTTGGCTGCCCGCTGCTTCACTCTGTGAATGGGTTAAATACAGAGAAAAAAAATCACACTGTGTGGTTTGGCGTGTTCACATGTAACAAAAATTGCTACTTTACTTTTTAACAGATGCCCTGTTTATCAAATACTCATCAATCAATTCCTTTTTCGAAATTTGAATCATGAGTGCCCTGAAGAAATCATGTCGTGGTCCGTGATGACTAAATAAGGCCATTAACAGACGAACTTTTCTGAACTTGAATTGTAATCTAATCTAAATTCACGACAGCTTTGAGAAGATCATTGAGATCACGCAGGTTCTGTCTCATGAGCCTTTAAAAACACGCTGAGTAAACAGACACCATTTGTTTTTTGGTCCCAACCTGAACAGAGGCCAGACGAGATAACAGAGCTGAACTGCTTTCTGTGTGGAACGATAGTGATGGGTTCTTCATGAGATTTTTCATTTCAGCAAACCAGAAACTACTCTTATCTTCAGTCAAAGAACAATATCAGTAATAATGTATTCAATTTCAAAATTACTTTACAATGGTTGGGTGCGAGTCTGTTTTTCTGACCTTCCTTGTCACATGATTGCCAAATGGTGGGCTTGAACGAACAACAACAAATGGTCGACAGTCCAGTAAGTGGGAAGCTCAAATAAGACCAAGCACACAAGTCAGATTAGACTTTATCTGCTTCTTGAATTAACAGCCAGGACGCAGGAGACTGTTCCAGTTCATCTGCATGATAGTTTGTTTTCCTTGTTCTTCTTTTCTCTGTTCTTCTTCCGTCTTCTCTAATGTGGGACTCACTGATCCACTGTACTCACTTTTGTATTTCACTCTCCATGCTTGACCCACTTACAAATGGTCAGTTACATTCTCCAGCCAGACATCCAGTGAGGAGGCAAACTGATCATATAAAAAAAGAGATCATGAGAAAATCAATGTCTGCAGATAGTGTAGAAGCCCAAAGCCCTGAACTGCGTCTCTATTGGTTGTGTTTGTATGTGCATGTGGGACGAGGTGGGGGTGGAGGGGGCCTTTAAAACACGCCGAGTAAACAGACACCATTTGTTTTTTGGTCCCAACCCGAACAGAGGCCAGACAAGATAACACAGGTAGGTGCTGAACTGCTTTCTCTGTGTGGAACGATAGTGATGAGTTTTTCTTGAGATTGTTCATTTCAGCAAACCAGAAATTACTGTTATCTTCAGTCATAAAAAAAAAAAAATCAATAATAAGTCATTTCAAAAATTCTTTACAATGGTTATGAATATGCTACCTGATGTCTGAGACATTGTTTTGTGGTCATTTTTAGGAGATTTTGGTCTAAAATGTGTCTTTTTAAAATTCATTCGTGGAAGGGTACATGCAAGGTGTTATCAAAATAGTAACACCAACAGAAACACTTTTCCACATTTTTCACTATTTTACCATTACATTTAAAAGTTCTGAAGATGTGTGCAGGTCAATGGTGTTTTTGCCTAGTAAATAAAATGGCTATACTTTGTAGACACTGCAACCCCTGTTGGTGTTCTATATCTATATCTATCTCTCTCTCTCTCTCTATGTATGTATAT
>JBBIGA010069555.1:0-12085 GCA_037576975.1 Alestes dentex
GTTTGACCTCTGTAATTGCAAACAAAGGCTTCTGTACCAAATATTAACACTGATTTTCTCAGGTGTTCAAATACTTACGTGCAGCAGTGCAAAACAAATAAATTCTTTACAAATCATACAATGTGGTTTCCTGAATTTTTTTTTTACATTCTATTTCTCACAGTGGAAATGCACCTACAATGTGAATTTCAGACCCCTACATGATTTCTAAGTGGGAGGACTTGCAAAATCGTAGGGTTTTCAAATACTTATGTTCCTTACTGTAACTGGAGAGACAACCAATCACAGGACAAGACGTATTTAAGATGTAAATGAGCAACGATTAGCTGGGGACACAAAAACAGGTGCGGCGTCTGGCTAATAAGCCAATCCTGAACAGGTGGGTTGCCAGGCACCGCCAGGAAGACAAAACAAACTTACACGTGGACGCTGGGGGTTTCCCCCCTCAGGCTCAGAACTCCGGTGGCGCTTCTCTCTGGGGGCGGGCCTAGAAGCCCCGGATGTGACAATGACATATGAGCAAAAAAGAACAAACAACAAAATTGGGACTTCCAGTCTAGAGAGCCATGGAGTAGGTCGTGTTTTTCTACGGCTCCTGCTGAGATCATTTTAAACTTTATTTTGACACCTGTTTCTTTTCATTTACATTAGGCAACTATCACTTAACAATTATTTTCACGTTTGGGTCGACCAGTATGGCATCTAAAAGTAAGGTTGGACGTGGTTCCACTGCACCCCCGCAGCGGCCTATTCCGGATAGCACGCCCGCGCCTAGTATTGTCTCCCCTTCCAAGGTGGAGAGAGCTGCAGCGGTGGCAGATGGTGCTGTGTCCCCCGACTTCAAAGCTGAGCTCCTCGCTTCGCTCCGCAGTGAGATGACGGGAATATTTAAAACCGAACTGCAGTCTGCTCTTGGTGAACACATAGCTGTTATTAAGACGGAACTACAAGCAGTGAAGAAAGAGCTAACAGACACTATGTTGAGGATTCAGTCAGAGGTGCACACTTTGAGAAACACAGTGGTCGAAATGGAGAAATCTCTTTCCACCTGCACCAACGACATTGTGACACTTCAAGCCAAAGTAGCTAAATTGTCATCTGATTTGATTAGAGTGGACAATAAATGCGAAGATCTTGAGGCGAGGTCTCGCCGCAATAATATAAGGATTTTAGGAATTCCCAAAGATCTTTTTGTCTCTTCCACTACAGCGGCGGTTTCCACTCTACTCAAGGACGCTCTCCAGCTGGAAAAAGAGCCTCTCCTAGACCGGGCTCGTCGTACTCTCCAACCGAGGCCTAAGCCAGGTGGGCGTCCTTGTCCCATAATCGCCCATTTACACTATCACACGGACTGTGTGGACATTCTCTGGCATGCCAGGGCTCAGCAACGGTTTACAGTTGGAGAGATGACCATGTCCATCTACCCTGACTTCACCACTAAGACTGCCCGCTCCCGAGCCGCATTTAACGACATTAGACGTCAGCTACGCGGTATACCTGGAGTAAAATTTGGACTGATATACCCTGTGCGCCTGCGAATCACACACAATGGAGTGCAGGCGGAGTTCAGGTCACCCGAAGATGCAGCTGCGTTCATTGAGACACTACTTAAGTAAGATAGTTGTAATGCAAGTTCAGTTGTAGGTATATTTCTCCTAGGTCGTTTGTTTAATGAGTCTGTAGCCTTTTAGGTTTTTGTCATCCTACTATTTACGTTTGTTGGTACCGCCTTTTATATTGTCATCCTGCTACTTTTTCAGTTGCCTTTACATATGCTGTTTTGTGCCATGTTTGTCATATAATGTTCATTTCTTGCAGGAGCCCAGACCCTATCCTATCCTTCTTTCTTTCTATTCGCTCAATAGCCATAAGAGTTTTCCATGTTAGATTTTACTCCTTTTGGAATCAGTGCTGGCCTCTCCATCGTTTGGGGTTGGGGTTTTTCTCTGCACAGTGTTCAGGGGGGAGGGTGTTGGGTCATTGGGTCTATCTTTGTTTCTTATTTTAGTTTTGTCTTTTCACTAATTACTTTCAAGCTGGTGTGGGAAGGGCGCTACATGTCTTTCTTTGTTTTTCGCACAGTACACCACTTAAAACATGGCTTCTAATCCTGGTAACATAGGGTCCCCTCATGGCAGCTCAGCTGTGAGATTTGTGAGCTGGAATATTAAAGGGATGAGAAACCCTATTAAAAGATCAAAAATATTCACTCATTTGAAACATCTTAAAGCTGGGATAGTATTTTTGCAGGAAACCCATATGTGCAGAAAAGATCAGGGGCGATTGAAGTGCTCTTGGGTTTATGAAGTATTTCACTTAGATTTTAACTCCAAAGCCAGGGCCGTGGCTATTTTAAGTCAATTCAGTTTTCTCTCTCTAAAGTAATTTCAGATAGGAACGGTAGATATGCAATAGTTTCTGGGACGTTGTTCCACTGTCCTGTTCTTTTAGTAAATATTTATGCTCCTAATTTTGATGATCCCCATTTTATGAATAAGTTTTTTGAGCTCCTCCCCTCTTTACACAATAGTTTGCTCATATTTGGTGGGGACATCAATTGTGTAATCGACCCCAGTTTAGATCGCTCAAGTCTATCCACTCTGACTCCCTCATCTATGGCAAAGTCGGTTGCTGATTTCATGTCAAGTAATGGTTGCATAGACCCTTGGAGATTTTACTATCCTCACACAAAACAGTATTCCTTTTTTTCCCAGAGGCATCTATCTTTTTCCCGTATTGAGTACTTCTTTATTGATGCAAAACTTATTTCTAAAGTGTCTTCTGTCCATTATCACCCTATTGTTTTTTCTGACCATGCCCCCCTCTCTTTGGATATTCAGTTTTCCTCACAACCACGCTATCCAACTCCATGGAGGTTCAATTCTTTACTACTGTCGGACAATAACTTTAACAAAGTAATAGCATCCGCTATTGATGACTTTATCATTATTAATCAAAATGAGACGGAACCAATCTCCTACTCATTGTTGTGGGAATCTCTTAAAGCATACTTATGGGGGGTAATAATTTCCTACTCAGCACATTTAAATAAATCTCGGAAAAATAAAATGCAAGAACTTTCTACCAAAATTACTCTTTTGGGTCAACAGCTTGCTACTTCTCCTTCTCCCTCTTCCAGCCTACTGAAATCTCGGATTGAGTTGCAGTCTGAATTTGAGCTCATTGTGACTACAGACGCAGAGCGCCTTCTCTTACGCTCTCGTTCTATATATTACGAGTCTGGAGATAAATCAAGGCGCCTTCTAGCCCATCAACTTCGTCGTCAGGCAGCCTCACGTATAATTCCTCAGATTAAAGATTCTCATGGCACTTTACTTAGAGACCCAAGAGATATTAACTCTGTATTTTGTTCCTTCTACTCGACTTTATATACATCGGAATTCCCAACCCACTCAACAGATATGCACTCTTTCTTAGATAGTCTGAACTTTCCTTTGTTAGACCAAGATGCAGTTATGCAACTTGACGCCCCTCTGACTACACAGGAAATCATTAAAGCGATTTATAGTATGCAAAATAATAAGGCACCTGGCCCTGATGGATTTCCTGTGGAATTCTTTAGAAGGTTTCAAGATAGGTTGTCTCCATTATTACTCTCCGTATATAATGAACCTCTACATCAGGGTTCTCTTCCGCCCACTCTGAGACAAGCCTCTATAAGTCTACTTTTTAAAAAAGATAAGGATCCTGATCTTTGTAGTTCTTACAGACCTTTGTCTTTAATAAATGTAGATGCTAAGATTCTGGCTAAGATTTTGGCTCTTCGTTTAGAAAAAGTTCTTCCAAATATTATCTCTGATGAGCAAACTGGATTTGTCAGGGGGCGGCAGTTGTTTTATAACGTACAAACACTTCTAAATGTTACATATTCTAAAATCTTTACTACGACTCCTGAAGTAGTGATCTTGGTGGATGCAGAAAAGGCATTCGATAGGGTGGAGTGGGATTATTTATTCACTGTATTTAGGAAATTTGGACTGGGAAACGGGTTTATCTCTTGGGTACGTCTTCTTTACACATCCCCGTTTGCATTTATCACAACTAATGGTATTCAGTCAAGTTCCTTCACTCTATCTCGTGGCACCCGCCAAGGCTGCCCCTTGTCTCCTCTATTGTTTGCTATTGCAATAGAACCATTATCAATCTATCTGAGATCTTCCTTGGCCTTCACTGGAATAACACGTTCTGACATGGAGTTAAAGCTTTCATTATATGCAGATGACTTGTTATTGTACATTTCGAATCCAATGCACTCTATACCCATAATACTTTCTGTTCTTCAAAGATTTGGTGCATTTTCTGGATATAAAGTGAATATCTCCAAGTGTATATGCTTCCTTATTAATGATCTGGCTATGCAACTCGATCAATCTGATGTCCCCTTTAAATTGTCCCCCTCTAGGTTTAGGTACCTGGGGGTTAATATAACTAGAAAACCAGTCTCACTTCACTCAGCTAACTTCTCCCCTTTGTGACCTTCAGAGTTGGGCTAGTCTTCCTCTTTCTTTGATTGGCAAGATCAGTGCCGTTAAAATGAGTGTTCTCCCCAAATTTCTATTTCTTTTTCAATGTCTCCCTCTATTTTTGCCAAAATGTTTTTTCAGAAATATTGATCAAACCATCTATGTTTTTCAATGGCAAGGCAGGGCACCCAGGATACGTAGATCTATCTTACAAAGATGCAAATTCAAAGGCGGTCTCTCTCTGCCTAATTTTCAACTGTATTACTGGGCAGCACGTATTCACAAAATCCTATTTTGGCTGGCACCAACCGATTTACCTTGGTGTAAGTTAGAGGTGCAATCTTGTTTTGCTTCCTCTCTACTGGCCCTTCTTACCTCAAATACTCTGACTAACCCCTCTGGCTTTATGGATAATCAGGTGGCACGTTCTACCCTCAAAATCTGGTACCAGTTCAGAACACATTTCAAGTTCAGATCACCATCCAGTCTAGCTCACTTATTGAGGAACCACTTGTTTAAACCCTCATTTACAGATCCTACCTTTTTTGCCTGGCATAGTAAAGGCCTTAAATCTTTCAAAGATTTCTACAAAGATGGTATATTTCAAAATTTCACTGAGCTGTCTACTGAATTTAATCTACCTCCATCCAATCTTTTTCGGTATTTTCAGATTAGGTATTGTGCCAAGCCCTTGTTTCCAATGTTTCCATCCCCCCCCCAACTCAGCCTTGGGAGGAGCGTTTCATCTTAAGTTTCCTGCAAAAGTCTCTAATCTCAGTGCTCTATAATAAATTACTGTCTTTTGACTGTTCAACACTCAACACTGTAAAGGCCGCGTGGTAGTCTGAGCTGGGCTTAGTCTTGGACGAGGATTGGTGGGAAGCTGCCCCTAACATTATTCTCACGAGCTTATTCTCATCTCTGCTTGTGCTCGCCTTACACTTATTCAATTCAAAGTATTATTTAGAGTTCATTTTTCTTGCACAAATTTTTTCTAACATATCCGACAACTGTGATAAATGTTGTACTTCCCCCTGTAATCTCACTCACATGTTTTACTCATGCCCGCCATTATCTTAGCTTTGGCAGAATTATTTTAACACCTTGTCCAAGATTTTTTCTAGGAATATAGAAGTTTCTCTGTATATTGCTATTTTTGGGCTCCCAAATAATTACCATCAGTATACCTAGCCTTCACTTCCTTATTGGTAAGACGTAATCTTTTTTTTACTGGAAGTCCACCCATGCTCCTTCTACTACTCATTGACTCAAAGAGACGATGTCCTTTCTAAAGCTGGAGAAGATTAAGTATTCTATGAGGGGCAACTCTAATAAATTTCATGACAAGTGGCAATCTTTTATAACATTTTTCAAATCTCTTTCATCTATACCTTAATTTTAATCTTTTATGTATTTTTTTATTTATTTATCTATTTAAACTTAATCATTACTTTTATTTATGTATTATTTATTTATTTATTTATTTATTTTTCTTTTATTTAGTTATTTATTAATTTTTTCTTTCGTTTACACTGTAATAATATTTAAAAAAAAACTATTTGCACACTAATTATTATTACATTACCTAGATTCGCACAGATTGTATTTGTATGAACGATTACATCTCAGTTGTACTGTTTGTGAATCTTGATGCTCGTGTACAATAAACATATTAATAAAAAAAAACAAAAACAAAATTGAATTGGACCAAGTCTTTTATAAGACTACATTACCATTAAAAGTTCAATATTAAAGTTTAAAATTTGAAAAAAATATTTAAATGCAAAATTCGTCTGGTGCAATTATAAAAAAATGTTGCCATTGGCTACAACAAGTAACAATCGTGTTGACAGAAAAGGGGACAGTATAGTGTGCAGTGACATTTTTAAACAACGCTTTAATGGAAGAAGCTACAGAGCCCCAGAAAGACCTTAAACAGTCCTGTCAGTACAATTGGTTTGGTAGTATGAGAGCTGAAAGCAGAGAAATTGGCAGCTAAATTTGCATATGAGCATTTAGACAAATCACTACTCTTTGGAAACAGTGTACTCTGCTCAGACGAAGCAGAAGTAGAATTCTTGTGCAATAGCTCATCATTTTTGGAGAAAAAAAGGCCTGCAGGTGCAGGTGATCCCAAGAACACCTAACCCAAAAATTCTGAAGGTGCTTGCATGGCCTAGTCAGTCTCTTGAATTGAAACCTTTTTTTTTTTTTTTTTTTAGAGGATTTTGAAACTGAAAGTCCAAAAAGTTCATTTTAAATATGAACAAAATTTGCATTAACCCAGACAAAAAAGTCTTTTGTCTAGGCGAATGCACAGTGGGTTTATGTAACAGAAAGAGTAAAGAGGGCTAAAGAAAGTAATGAAAAAATAAGAGAATGTAACGTCAGCATGTATGTAAAATATTGTTCTTGTGTATTCAGAGGAAAACTATGTACTTCCACGAGAAAAAGGGTTAGAGGTGAAACCAAGTAGAACAGAGAAGGAATGTTACCTTCTTATTCTTTGTGCTTTCATTTACAAAGCCTTCCTGTGAGCCAGTTTAATTTGGTTGGCTCCGACCCATAGTACTTTTGAGTCTGTCTGTCTGTAAGCGTTTGACTCAGTGTATACCTTTTTCAGTGTATTGATTTAGGGTTAGACTTTTGTTTTGAGAGTACTGTGCTCATTAAGACACAAGGCTGGTTCTAATTGTATTATATGCACATAAATATTAGATCTATTAGAGTTGATAAAATACACATACTGACAGCCTTGCGTTAGGTATTGATCTGGGCGTAATGGAGAGTGCAGTTTGCGAGGCTTTTCCCACCACATTGTGTTAATGTAGTACAGAGAATTGTTAGTAAGCAGCAGCTGATAAATTTAAAGCACTTTTCTGTTCTGAAAAGTATGACTTCTGTGTGATATAGTCATACAATTAGAACCAGCCTATTTTAAGCCTATACTTTTTCATCAGAGTCCTGGATCACAACCCCCTGAGGAGCATCTCTCATGATACCTTCTTCGGCCTCAAGTCACTAGTATTCCTGTGAGTAATCAGCGGCTCTAAATTAATGTTTGACTTTCATTTAATCAATAGTGAGGTGAGCTTTGGGAGTTATTGGGCTGTAGCACCGCACTGTAATGATTTAACTTATCGGCTTCTGACTGGCCCAAGCAATAATCTTGTTATTGTGCCTATAGAAGTTATATAGAAACGTCATTTTACACTGGTGCTGCCTGTGGAGAATTTAATCTGTAATCTGCTGGGTTTGAATGTGAAGCACTCTAGCGCTGTGTCATATTAGCAGCTAATGCAAATGTTTTTGGAAACTGTTGCTTGTTACATTGAAGTTAGATATTAAATTGGAAAAGAATCCTGATTAAAGCTCAAAGAATGAGCTTGTTGGAAAATCAAATTTATGATTTTTCCACTTACCATATACAAAGCTGATCAACTGTGACAACCAAGACAACTGATTTGCACACGTGGTCTTCGTGAGCTATAAAATGATTAATGTATTCTCAAGCTGCTTCAGGAGAAGGAATGCTAATTTAGAGAGAGTTTTTGTGGCAACGACTGTCATAAATAGAGAGGAATATGATCAGTGCAGCACCAGTGTCTATAGTGGTAATGTTTTGTTTTTTATAGCTCACAGTAAGTCAGTATTGTGTCCTAAACCACATCTACAAGTCTGAGCCATCTCAGGGAAGAGCTGACTGTGGCTAGAGCAGGCAGAGAGATAGTCTGGACCTACATTTAGAGAAAACGATTTGGGAGGCAAAAAGCGGTAAGGGGAGTTCGTAGTTTAATTGAAGAGCTTTTGTCTAGACAGAGCTATTCAGGGACACCTTCATTTGGTCAGCACTAGATTTGGATTTTCTCCCCAGTTTAGCCTGCCAATCAAACTACCAACTCTCTTACATCTGCTTACAGTTGTCCTCACTGGCCAGCATCGTGGACAGAGATGGTGGAAAAAAGGGAAATCCTACCCATCCTGAGAGAGCAAAGCTAACTGTCCTGTCTTGGACTCGTGGCCAATCAGTGAAACTCATCTTTTGATGACAGAGTTAGGCTGCCCCTACTTGGGAGGCTGTAATTATTATTAATTAACTGTACTAAAAAATGAGAACGTCTTAGCCCTCGAAAGGACACTTGTATATTTGCTTCTATAAAAATGCAATTCATAGGAACCTTTCTATTTGCACAGATTTTAACAGTAGAACTAATTGATGTTTGCTCAGCCTGAATGAATGTGTGAGTAAATTTAGACCCAATACACCAAATAGAAATTATCCTTCTGACAGCAATATCAGTACAGTTTCCAGCATTATGAAAATCCTGTTCCCTAATTGTCTTTTCTGTTAGTCACAATGTATTTACAAAACAAACAAAATAACAGAAATCCTGCACTACCTTAGTTCCTATTTATTTTATTTTTCTCATTGCCTAGCAGTTTCTTATTTAGATCATCCGTCCACCTATTCAGTAACAGAGCCAGTTATCCTGAGCAGGACAAGACAGATACAAAGACAAATTCAGTCACATCTGTCTTGCATGTCTTTGAACTGTGGGAGTCCCACACAGGTACAGAGAGAATGAACAACCTCAACAGCATGGGCACTCCGACCGGCCTCATACGCAGCAAGCTACAATGCACTGACACTTTTCTGTCTTAACCAGCATTAACTTTTACAATCATTTGTGTCCTTTTGTGGGATCAGACCAAAATGGCTAGCCTTGCTGCCTGATATATCCTGTATCTCTTTCACAGATGCCACTGTAATGAGATAATTAGTGTTTTTCACTTCCCCTGCCTTCTATATCCCACCCCTTGACAGGTGCCACTACAACGAGATAATTAGCATTATTCACTTCACATGTCGGTGGTATAAATGTGGTTGATTGCTGCATGTCACTTTAGTCATTGTTGCTATTACAACCACTAGTCAGTCTTTGTGACTAAAACTCCTGCCATCCACCTCCCCATAATGATCTCTCTTTCACAGACCATTTCCTCTTGGAACCTAATCCAAAAATCTAGGTTACCTGGGCCTGCTCAGCATTTTTATACATGCACACAGGGGCGTCAGCCCCTGTGTGCATGTATAATGTGAGGTGCATGTATAATGTGAGGGGGACGCATCGGTCTACACGTGGGGGTGGGGTTTGGGCGTGGGGGCGGGGTTGCTGCGTGCTGCAAAGTCTCGTCCTTTTAGGGGGTGTTGGTGTTTGGAAACCCCTGTTGAATCTTGAATCTTGAATCTTGAATCTTTCGCGATAGAATCCGCTCCACGTAATCGGTAGGAGAACACACACACCACTGGAAATCTGCTCGGGTTTACCTCCAACTCACCGCATGCAAGTTAAGTGAATCGTCAGTACACAGACAGGCTGCTCGGATTTCCAGTGGTGTGTGTATTCTTCTATCGATAAAGTGAAGTGGATTCTTTCGCGAAAGATTCAAGATCCAACAGCGTTGGGTGAACTAATTATTTATGTTAAATGTGGGGGGGTCCAAACGAATAATTATGAAATGTGAGGGGGACACATCCCCCTCTGATTGAACGGCGACGACGCCCATGCATGCACAGATCATGGTCAGTTGTTAATTGCTTAATTGTATTGCATAGTGCGTTTCGCACATACTTGTTCACTCATTTAATTCACATTTTTAATTTCATCTATCGGTGTCAATGTCAATCAGTAGTTCCAAAACTGCATGCATGATTTATTTATCTACACTTTGTGGAAGCAACTGTGCTTGTTATCTTTCTAAACGTATTTATTTAGGTTCTTCCTTTAAATTGTCACTTGTCGATATATCCCTTCTGCTGCCTTGCTATTTCATCTTTTTTCTTGAAGGCTTGACGTTTAAGTCTTGAAGACACAATTGAAGCTTGTGCATTCTGTCAGCATCCAATTTACAAAATCTAATGTTTCTAATAAAAAATCTAAAAATCTAATGTTTCTAATAGTCTTTTCAGACAGAACAAAGAAAGTAGAAGCCTTTAAAAAGGCTTCTACCAAAAGAAAACTGTTTTGTACCTCATTAATAGAAGACAGAAGGTACTGCACGGACACTCTCTGCACAACCCTATGTTCAAGCAGTGAACAGGATTACAAAAGTGTGCTCTTTTTCGTCTCTCACTGGTGTGGGCACCACAGAGAGCTGAGTCTACATGAAAGAAAATACATCCTTTAAGCAGACTCAGTGGGTCTTAGACTGTGTGTAAAAACACTGACCCAGCAAGAAAAGGGACTCACTGTTTTAGATTATTTGGAAAGTCTTTAAAAATCATCTTTGTAAAAAAGTTTAGTTTGGCAAAAAAATTAATTTCCTCGATTTTTCATTTATCCTAGATGTAGTGGAATAACCTGGAGTCTAGGGCCTGGACAGGTTATAAGGCCAAATTCTGCAGGTTAAGTTTGGCACTGGAGCTACAAGGTTAATATTGCTAAAAGCATAATGTAAAATTTCTATCTGTTTCTTTCAGGTCCATGGTAAACACGTCTCTGGTGCAACTATCTAAGTTTAGCCTGTGTCACTACATGCCTCTGCTCAGCTGGCTGTAAGTATTACAACATCCAGCACTTCATTCTTCCTGTTGAGTGATCAGCTTCAATAGTGTTAGTTGGAAAGTCCTTGTTCTGGGTGACAGTTTACTGAAAAAAGTAGCATTCTGCTAACAAAACCATAAATACAAGTTCCCTATTAACAGAGTTCACAGATTTTTAGATGGCCAGTACATTGCCTGATAACTCATGAACTCAGCATATCAAACTAGCAGATGTAATAGTGAACCAAGAATAAAAATTGTGATTTCAATACCAAATATTTTGCTTCATGTGTATTATATTGCATAAAGTACTGTAAAAAGTCGAAATCCACCTTTTCATTTATTTAATATCCAGCCAAAGAGGTCAGCCAGAAGTATTTTAATAAAGAATAACAAAGGAAACATATTTAACAGAAAACTAGACAGAAAACTAGACTAGTACAGAATCAGATCTATCAACAGTTCATTTGTTCAGTCTTCACTTTTGTGCACCTAACTGCCAATTTTAGGTCACAATCTTTCTAATCTTAAAGCAAAACAACCCTGAACTAAAGCTCTCATTGGAATTATGTTCTCCTTCAAGGAGACAGTAATACATTTGATAAAAGGAGCTCTACTTGTATTAAGAGAGGAAAAGTCAAAGGAAAGCCAGTGGAAATAGACAAAATAGACAAAAATAGATAAAATGATAGACAGAATGGGACTCCTAACGATCATAAACTGTACCCCATGCGCACATTTTGGTATGTTCTGTGAACTAAGACACACAGAATGGGTCAAAAATACAGAAAAATACATTTCTGCCAAAAATTATGTGATTGGTCCATCACAACAAATATAGTAAATATAGAATTTGTACATATAGTATCTCCACACTTTACTGTTGAGACATGTAATTCAACAGGGGAATCGACTTGGTTTGAATGCTGCACATGTTCCATAAAATTACATGTTTTATCTCCCACACTTGTGTTCGTGAATACACTGCGTTCCAAATTATTATGCAAATTGTATTTTAGTGTAATATAGATTAAATATTTTGTTTTTCAATTAAACT
>JBBIGA010069585.1:0-12085 GCA_037576975.1 Alestes dentex
TTGGCTCTTATTTTATTAAACTCTTGAATAAGATTTGGTTATTGCTGTTGATGTTATGTACCTGTAGATGTAACACGAACTGTTGCGTTCCGAAATATCTTGTAAAAGACAAGGGTAAAATTCACTTATTTTAACAGACCACTTTGCATTACTTATATTTGCATTTAAAATGTTTATTAAGCAAAGATATTTATCAAACTCGTGGAAACATAAGGTATTATATACGGTTTGTTCAATGTTATCTGACTCTCCAGACATGAATGAAATGCAGAATTGTGTTTTTACAGTTGATCACGTCTGCCTGAGTGGATAATATTTGGTTACATTGCCATTTGAAAAATAAAGGTAATTGTGATACTGAAAATTGTTTTATTACAGTGTGTCTTTTTGGAGGTTTTGTGGTTAAAAATGTCAGACAAAACTATTGGCCCCAGGGCATCTTCACTTTATTTGGCCCTCTTTGCAAAACGTTTGGACACCCGTCTTAAACCATGAAAATGTGTCATTCCACCCTCTAGTGGCAATAAATAATATTGCATTTAGTTGATTCTACAGTTTTCTGCTCTCACAATATGCTACATTAATACAGGCAGGACGTTCTAATGATCAAATTACCCCATCAAAATACACACATTTTGAGCACACATACATAGAGATATACCACCGAATGACTCTCTTCATATTTTGCACAATGAAAATGTGCCCACCTGTTGCAAAAATCTCACTGCACTTGGAGGGGAAAAATAAACTCAGTAGTGTAGTTTTGTATTCTTTTTCTTTTTTTTTAATTTAACACTTTTTCCACAGATGTTCTGAATGGAACAGGGACCTGAGAAATCTGTTTCAAGTCTTTCTCCACCTTTCCTTTCATGTTCTTCCTGTTCAGAAGACTTTATCTCCAACACTGTAGCCAACATTTTTTATGGGCCGGATTGGCACTGGAATCTTTTTGTTTATCGTGGCACTTTGATATAGTTTCTTCAACAGTTTTTTTTCCCCTCAATGCATCTTATCTTTTGTGTTATGTGAAGTCATTGTAACTTGACTCTACTGGGAGAATGGTGGTGGAAAGATAAAATTTAACATTAAAAGAAATATGAGAAATCACTACATATATTAACTGAAATAAATTCCTTTACTTTCAAATGATCACTTAACTGATGTTTGCCAATAATTTCGCTATACTTACACTGCTTTTGCGTGAAAAGCCAGATAGATAGACAGACATAGATATTTACTTTATTTTCAATAGTCTTTTGTGATAATTTTATTAAATCACTTTTGTTACTTGATACAGTTGTACCAGGGAACAAAAAATATTTTGATTATACTGGAAGGTTAATCTCACCATTTGGTACCTTATATTAAGATACACAATGTAAAAAATGAAAGCTAATTAGTAACTTACTTCATCTGTAGAATGTACAAAAACATTTCCCTGGAAAGCTCTAGCCTTCATTCTCAGAGATCATGGAGCACAGAAATAACTTTATATGCACACTGAGGAATATACAATTCTGCTGAACTTCTTTTTGGGCAGAAGGTTCAGTTCTGGCTATTTTCCATGTTATCACTGACCACACAGGTGCACTGTGTGATTTACACGTACAGTCTGAAGTCCATCTGTTTCTCTGTATTATCTGTTAGCCCCCCTTTACCCCTTCATTAGTCGTCAGAACCCTTCAAGACAGTGCCGGCCCCTAGCGAGTCGCCAGGCACCCGCTGCACACTTTAGTGTCGCTCATATGCAGGGGCGGACTGGAAATCTGTGCGTTCTGGAAAAGAACGCGGAACCACGGCCGACACCAGGCAGTAGGTAAATGCGTACGTGTGTGTGATACTGTGAATCTGAAGTCATGAAAATGTGTCATTACACCCTCTAGTGGGCCACTGCTCCACTGCAGTATATATGATGCTCCCTCTGAAGGTTCATTCTTGAAGGCTGTTGTGCATCAAATGTGCTGCAGTGGAGAAGTTGACCAATAGAGGGAGCTACGGATGTTTTCCTGATGAAGTTATTTCTTCGCTATAAGATTAATCTTCACTTTTTTTGTAAATTATTTTGTATCATTTACATTTTTTTGTTGTTTCCACTCAGCAACAGTCAAACTGTGTGATGTTGACATTTTTGTTGAAATACCCTACGTAGGGTAAATGTATAGTCATACCTAATGATCTGTGCTCATCAGAAAATAATACAGCATTTAGTTGATGTTCTTATAGTTTTCTGTTCTCACATAATGCTTCTATCATACATTACAGTTTTTCTTGGTTGCTTTGGTGCATTTCTCACATCATCCCTAACATTTGCAAAACTGTGACTGTATTTCTCTGAACATTTTGTGCAAACTGCAAAATATCATGGATTACCTGCAAAAGCAAGTAACATGTTGAGAATCCTTTGTCCATCTCTCAAAGCAAATATGTCAATGAACATGTCACTGCCATATGAAGCCTAAGTCCATGAATCATGGTTCATGGACAAGACATTCAAAATGTTTAGTCATATTATCAATGTAACATTTGTACTCTATAAGTATTTTCTGATGTAAACTCTGCAAAACAGCTGAATGATAAGGGCAAAAAGAAAAAATACACATCACTGATTCTGGGAGATATTTTATGGTTTGTATAATGATACTGCACAATGCCTTATAACAAATGAAATTATATACATAATAGAAAATGAAAATCCATTACAAAATCAAAAAGGGAAACAATTTATACATCTACATGCTTTCTACAATTGCTGACAATCCTGTATGTTGGGCCACATGTTATAATCCACATCACAATGGATAGCTTCCTTTGCAATGTAGCATGGAATCATCTAGAATGTCTTATCCAGCCTCTGCAGGCATCTGCTATGATATCCTGTCATGTAGCATCCATGGCAGCAAGCAGTTTTATCTGCGTATGTGGGTTACAATCATATACCTTCCACCTCCAAGCTAAGAAGAACTCCTCCATAGTGTTGAAGAATGGAGAAAATGGTGGTAGGAATTCCATCAGCATCCTGTGGTTGTTGGCAAGCATTGCCTGATTGGGTTGGAGTGATGGAAACTCACATTGTCACAAATAACCACATACATTGATAAATATTCTTGACCACTCTCCTCTTCAGGAATGAGATCCCCGTAGAGGGTGTCTAAGAAGGTAAGTATATGTTGAGTGTTGTATGGCCCCACAAGAGGGATATGAGCATTGACCCCATTGTCTGAAATATCTGCATACATAGATAGTGATGTTCCCGCTCCACTGGTCGGGCATGTCAACAGTAGCTCTCTATCCAATCAGATTACTCACCTAGTTTTCTTCCCTTGGCTAAGTTGAAGCCAGCCATATCCAGGTATATGAAAATATGAGGTGGTTTGCTTGATCCCAGGAGTGAAAAGGATTCATAATATGGTCCAGAAGTGTGGCCCTTATTTCATTAGGAACTGCCTGCATGTTGGACCTCTTCTACCTCTTCTAATTTGTCTCCATACACCATGCACCCGGACTCTTCTTGGTCTATAGTTAGGGAATGGAAATCGCTTAAGCATCTGCTAAATGCCATAAATATGTTCAGTGTTACAGTGTGGTGTACAGTGTTATAGTGTGGTTTACTGGTTCAACACCAACAAAACATTGTTGCTCATTATAAGCAATAAGGCAGAACATACTCATTTTCCCCAGAGTGAGAAAAAAGTCAGTTTCACTCAGTGATTTTTATTGTTTTCCCAGTTTAAATCAGGTTGGACCAAATGTATATATTAATTTGAGATTGATATATTTCGGTGGCATAGTTTTAAGTGCTGAAACTGGAAGCTCTAATGAGACACCCTGCATGTATCCCTCCAATATGAATACGTCTACATTTACATACAAATGATCATGTTGATGTTATACTCAATAACAGTCTGTGTGTGGCTGTAAATGACTGAGTAGGTGTGTGTGACTGTGTTGATCTTCAACCTTGAAAATGTGTCATTGTACCCTCTAGTGGCTCACTGCTCCACTGCAGCACATATGATGCTCCCTCTCAAAGTTCAGTTCTGCCTGATGTGCATCAAATGTGCTGCAGTGGAGCGGTCAGCCACTGGGGAGAGATACTTCCACATTATTTCTTCACTATAAGATTAATCACCAGCAGAAGCACCACCAGCTGTGGAAAAATCTCACAAAATGGGAAATAACTACATGTGCTACGTTGGCTAAAACCAATGTGTTAAACTAATTATACTATAATTATACAGCTTCATGTCCAAAAAGGCAAATAAATATTTTATTTTCAATAGTATTTAGTGATCATTTTTTAAATTATTAAATCAGTATTGTAACTTGATACAGTTGTACAGGAGAACATAAAATATTTTTATTGTACGGGAAGATTAATCTCACCATTTCTTACCTTACATTGAGATACACAATATAAGAAATGAAAACTGATTAATAACTTACTTTATCCGTAAAATGTATCTTGTAAAAAGAAATTAAGCAAAAACTTAGTAATAAAAATGTTGTGCCACTATTTACTACCTGAAGGTTCACTTTAATTTGTCACTATAGTGTGGTGTGCCATGTTATATTGTGGTGTACAGTGTTATAGTGTGGTGTGCAGTGTTGTGGTGTGGAGGACAGTGTTATACTGTACAGTCTTATATTACGGGGTACAGTGTTACAGTGTGGTGTACAGTGTTATACAGTACGGTGTTATAGTGTGGTGTGCAGTGTTATAGTGTGGTGTATAGTGTTGTACTATACAGTGTTGTACTATACAGTGTTATAATGTGGTTACGGTTTTTTAGTGTTTTGTACAGTGTTATAGTGTGGTATACAGTGTCACAATGTCGTGTTTAGCATTATAGTGTGGTGTAGTGTACAAGATTATAGAATGGTGTAGTCTCACAGTGCGGTGTAGTGTTATAGTGTGATTTACTAGTTCATTTCTAACAAAACATTGTTCCTCATAATCAGCAGCATGGCTTATTTTCTTTGCCATGAGAAAAAAGTCAGTTTGACTTAATGATTTTTTAAATTGTTTTCCCAGTTTAAATCAGGCTGGACCAACTGTATATATGTAGTTGAGGTTGATATATTTCAGTAACATCGTTTCAAATGCTTTTCTCCCATGAATGGGTCTACTTTTACATACAAATCATCATGTTGAAAATCTACTCAGTATCAGTATGTGTGTGGCTTTATATGACTGTGCAAATGTGTCATTACACCCTCTAGTGGCTGACTGCTCTACTGCAGCACATCGGATGCTCCCTCAGAAGGTTCTTTCTTGAAGGTTCAGTTCTGGCAGTAGTGCATCAAATGTGCTGCAGTGGAGCAGAGGGAGCTACCGACATATTTTAATATTTTAATATTAACAGAAAATTTCTTTACCATACGTGTTATGGGGTTGCTATGGAGAGAAAACATTTTTATAGAACGTGCATGGTTTGGGTTGTTTGTTTGTTTTTTCTTTCTCTCTATGTAATCTGAGTGACAGCTGTTCTACGAATGACTTTATGAGATCTTTTTAGCCCGGCAAGTGTTTCCCCAATCAGAGACACGAGGGGCGGGACTTGGTCTTTTTAAAGATGGCGGCGCCCATTGTTTGGTGAACTGCATCGGACTATGGGTGTGCTCCCTCATCTTATGGCTGTGTGCTGCCGTGAGGACGGCGGTGCAGCCGAGAGCCGACAGTCGTTGCGGCTCGGAAGTACGGAGTGTTTCGAGCGACGGCGGTGTGGCTGTGTCGACACTGACCATAGGAGAGGGAACGTGTAGGGTGAATGAACCCCGAGACGAATATGTTCGTGTCCTCGGCATTTGTCGGGGCCCAGTGAGGTGAGTTACGCCAGTCGCAGTGTTTACTGCCGGTCCTCTGTCCTAGGGCTGTGAGCGGTGGATGGGCCGGATAGCGACGACGGGGTTGGCGGATGAGTAGCAAGCGGGGCCTTCGGACTGATACGGGCTCGTGAGCGGCCCTAGGCCTGGCATCGACGGAGTTTGAGGGGGACAAGATTGGAGAGAGAACGTGCCTTCTCACACAGCCGTACCTGGGACAGCTTTTAGCACTGAACGATAATTTTATTGCTGATTTTAAGTGTATTACTGTTTCAGTTGTTTATCTTTTAAAAATAAATATTGGAGAAAGTTTAATTTTGTCTTGCTGCTCCTTCCTGAAACGAACCTACAGTGGGGCAGAATGCATTCTTTATTCATAATTTTAGTGGGTCCCAGTACCTATTATTTTATCACTGGGTGGCGTAGAGTTTGTTGGCGGGGTCCGACCACTTGGTATTTTAACCCTGGCCCTCTGTCACATACGGTTAATCACCAGCAGAAGCACTACAACCGCTTGAAAAATCTCACAAAATGAGAAATAGCTACTTTAATTGTAAAAAAATTTTTTTTACAAAAAAAGTTTTTTTTTTGTTTTGTTTTTTGCTGCAGTGGAGCGGTCAGCCACTAGAGGGAGATACTACCAAATAGATTTTCAATAGTATTTAATGATCTTTTTTTCGTAATTAAATCAGTACTGTAACCTGATACAGTTGTACAGGAGAACATAATATTTTTATTGTACCGGAAGATTCTCATGATTTCTTACCTTGCACTGAGATACACAATGTAAGTGAAAACTGATTAACTTTATCTTTAAAATGTATTTTGTAAAAACAAATTAAGCCAAAAATGTAGTAATAAAAATGCTCTGCCATTATTTACTACCTGAAGATTCACTTTAATTTGTCACCAGAAAATACAGTAGAACGTCTGAAACTATTTATAGTGTGGTGTGCAGTTTTAGGGTGTGGTGTACAGTGTTATACTGTACAGTCTTATATTGTGGAGTACAGTGTTATACAGTACAGAGTTAAAGTGTGGTGTTCGGTGTTACATTGTGGTGGGCAGTGTTATAGTGTGGTGTACAGTGTTGTACTATACAGTGTTATAATGTGGTATACAGTATTATAGTGTGTTGTACAGTATTATAGTGTGGTATACAGTGTCACAATGTGGTATTTAGCATTATAGTGTTTATCTGTACTGTATCTTGTAAAAAGAAATTAAGCAAAAATTTAGTAATAATGTTGTACCATGATTTACTACCTGAAGATTCACTTTAATTTGTCACCAGAAAATACGGTAGAATGTCTGAAACTATAGTGTGGTGTGCTGTTAGTGTGGTGTACAGACTTACAGTGCAGTGTAATGTTATAGTGTGATTTACTAGTTCATTTCTAACAAAACATTGTTTCTCATAATCAGAAACAAGGCAGAATATGCTTATTTTCTTTGCAGTGAGGGAAAAAGTCTTTCACTTGATTTTTAAAAAAAATTGTTTTCCCAGTTTAAATCAGGTTGGACCAACTGTATATATGTAGTTAAGGTTGATATATTTCAGTAGCATAGTTTTAAATACTTTTCTCTCATAAAATTTAAACTAGTGTATGTGCTTCATTTACATTTACGGCATTTAGCAGACGCTCTTATCCAAAGCGACTTCCATACCCTAACTACAGGGGACAGTCTCCTTACAAATCATCCTGTTGAAAATCTACTCAGTAACAGTATGTGTGTGTGGCTTTATACGACTGTGCAAATGTGTCATTACACCCTCTAGTGGCTTACTGCTCCACTGCAGTACATCTGATGCTCCCTCTGAAGGTTCAGTTCTGGCTGTAGTGCATCAAATGTGCTGCAGTGGAGCAGTCAGCCGCTAGAGAGAGCTACCGACACATTTTAATATTAACAGAAAATAATTTCTTATAAAAACTGATGAATAACTTTATCTGTAAAATGTATCTTGTAAAAAGAAAATAAGCAAAAACTTAGTAATAAAAAATTTGCCATGATTTACGACCTGAAGATTCATTTTAATTTGTCACCAGAAAATACAGTAGAATATCTGAAACTATTAAAGAGTGGTGTGCCGTGTTAGTGTGGTGTGCAGTGTTATACTGTACAGTCTTATATTGTGGTGTACAGTGTTATACAGTACAGTGTTATAGTGTGGTGTACAGTGTTGTACTATACAGTGTTGTACTATAGAGTGTTATAATGAGGTATACAGAATTATATCATGGTGTACAGTGTTGGTGTGTTGTACAGTGTTATACTGTGGTATACAGTGTCACAATGTGGTGTTTAGCATTATAGTGTGGTGTAGTGTACAGTATTGTAGTATGGTGTAAAGTCTTACAGTGCAGTGTAGTGTTATAGTGTGATTTTACTGGTTCAATTCTAACAAAACAATGCTTATTTTCTTTGCCGTGAGAAAAAAAGTCCGGTTGACTTAATGATTTTTTTTTTTTAATTATCAGGTTGGACCAACTGTATATATGTAGCTGAGGTTGAGATATTTCAGTAGCATAGTTTTAAATACTTTTCTCTCATAAAATTTAAACTAGTGTATGTGCTTCATTTACGGCATTTAGCAGACACTCTTATCCAAAGTGACTTCCATACCCTAACTACAAGGGACGGTCTCCCTGGAGCAACTTGGGGTTGGGGGTCTTGCTCAGGAACCCAGTGGTGGTATGCTGAAGGTAGGATTTGAACCCATTACCTTTTGGTCCAGAGGCAAGTATCCTACCCACTGAGCTACCACCACCTCATTAGAGCACCACAGGAAGCTCTAATGAGACACCCTGCATGTATCTCACCAACATGAATGTGTCTACTTTTACATATAAATCATCATGTTGAAAACATACTCAGTAACAGTACATGTGTGGCTTTTTATGACTGTGCAAATGTGTCATTATACCCTCTAGTGGCTCACTGCTACACTGCAGCACAACTGATGCTCCCTCTGAAGGTTCAGTTCTGGCAGTAGTGCATCAAATGTGCTGCAGTGGAGCAGTCAGCCGCTAGAGGGACATTTTTACCGACACATTTTAATATTAACAGAAAATTTCTTTGCCATTCGATTGATCAACAGAAGCACTACCACCTCTTGAAAAAATCTCACAAAATGCGAAATAGCTACATTAATTGTAAATACATATATTTTTTTGCTGCAGTGGATCGGTCGGTCACTAGAGGGAGATACTACCTCATTTTCCTGATTAAGAGCGAAAGAAAATTAGAAGATTAATCACCAGCAGAAGCACCACCATCTGTGGCAAAAAAATCTCACAAAATGGGAAATAACTACATGTACTATGTTAACAAAAAAATCCTTTACTTTCTATTTTTACTTAATGTGTTAAACTAATCATACTATAATTATACAGCTTTATGTCCAAAAAGCCAAAAAGATACTTTATTTTCAGTAGTATTTAGTGATCATTTTTTAAATTATTAAATCACAATTGTAACTTGATACAGTTGTACAGGAAAATATAAAATATTTTTATTGTACTGGAAGATTAATCTCACCATTTCTTACCTTACATTGCGATACACAATGTAACTGATTAATAACTTACTTTATCTGTAAAATGTATCTTGTAAAATGAAATTAAGCAAAAACTTAGTAATAAAAATGTTGCCATTATTTACTACCTGAAGATTCACTTTAATTTGTCACCAGAAAATGCAGTAGAACATCTGAAACTATTTATAGTATGATGTACAGTGTTATCGTGTGGTGTACAGTGTCATACAATACAGAGTTATAGTGTGGTGTACAGTTTTATAATGTGTTATAGTGTGGTGTACAGTGTTGTACTATGCAGTGTTGTACTATGCAGTGTTATAATGTGTTATACAGAATTATATCGTGGTGTACAGTGTTAGTGTTTTCTACAGTGTTATAGTGTGGTATACAGTGTCACAATGTGGTGTTTAACATGTTGTGGTGTACAATATTATAGTATGTTGTACAGTCTGACAGTGCAGTGTAGTGTTATAGTGTGATTTACTGGTTCAGTTCTAACAAAACATTGTTCCTCATAATCAGCAGAATATGCTTATTTTCTTTGCAATGAGAAAAAAAGTCAATTTCACTTAATGCTTGTATAAAAATGTTTTCCCAGTTTAAATCAGGTTGGACCAACTGTATATATGTAGTTGAGGTTGATATATTTCAGTAGCATAGTTTTAAATGCTTTTCTCTCATAACATTTAAACTAGTGAATGTTAGGAACAGGAAGCTCTAATGAGACACCCTGCATGTATCTCACCAACATGAATGTGTCTACTTTTACATACAAATCATCATGTTGAAAATCTACTCAGTAACAGTATGTGTGTGGCTTTATATGACTGTGCAAACGTATCATTACACCCTCTAGTGGCTCACTGCTCCACTGCAGCACACCGGATGCTCCCTCTGAAGGTTCACTCTTGAAGATTCAGTTCTGGCTGTAGTGCATCAAATGTGCTGCAGTGGAGTAGCCAGCCACTAGAGGGAGCCACCGACACATTTTAATATTAACAGAAAATAATTTCTTTGCCATACGATTGATCACCACCACCTCTTGAAAAATCTCACAAAATGCGAAATAGCTACATCAATTGTAAAAACAAAAATTCACTCTCTCTTAGGGCGTTCGCCATGCGATCAGGAAGTTTTGGGTTCTATTCCCAAGACTGCTAAGCACCTCTGAGGTACCCTGAGCAAGGTGCTCCCCAGTCGCTGTATTCCTGGCTACCCGCTGCTTCACTTGGTGAATGGGTTAAATGCCATTAAAAAATTCGTGCTGTGGTGTGTTCATGTATGACAGAATGGTCACTTTCACTTTCATTATACAGCTTTGTGCCCAAAAAGCCAAATGGATAGACATAGATATATACTTTATTTTCAGTAGTGTTTGGTGAACATTTTTGCATTATGGAATCACTTTTGTCACTTGCTACAGTTTAAACAGAGGAATTAAAATATTTTTATGATACTGGAAGGCTAATCTCACCATTTAAGTGTAAAAAATGAAAGCTAATTAGTAACGTATATTACCTGTAAAATGTATAATCATAGTGGTAGTGTGGTGTACAGTGTTATATCGTGGTGTACAGTATTTTAGTGTGTTGAACAGTATTAAAGTGTAGTGTTTAGTGTTATATTGTGGTGTACAGTGTTGTAGAGTGGTGTACAGTCTTATTGTTGTGTACAGATTTAAAGTGTGTTGTACAGTGTTATAGAGTGGTGTTCAGTGTCATATTGTGGTGTAAAGTATTATAGTGTAGTGTTCAGTGTTCTAGGGGGGTGTACAGTGTTGTAAAGTTGTGTACAGTGTTATAGTGTGGAGTACAGTGTCATTGTGTGGTGTACAGTATTACAGTGCATTGTAATAGTCTGGGTTACTTTCTCAACTCTAACAAAACATTGTTCCTTATAATTAGCAATAAGACATGGCCTGCTTTTTTTACAGTGAAAAAAAAAAAAACATTTCACATAGTGATTTTTAATGTTTTATGTTGATCTGAAGCCCAGAAAATGTGTCATTACACCCTCTAGTGGCTCACTGCTCCACTGCAGCAAATATGACGCTCCCTCTGAGGGTTGACTTTTGACGGTTTAGTTCTGGCTGTAGCGCATCAAATGTGCTGCAGTGGAGCAGTCAGACAATAGAGGGAGCTACTGACACATTTTCGTCGTCAACAGAAAATAATTTCTTCTTACTACAATTTGTTTCTTACTTCCAGCATACATTCATAGAAAGAACTCACTGAAGTCCAAGAGAAAGACGGGGAATTGATTATGCTTTTGCCTTTGAGACTTGTCATATTCTGATGGCAGGACCCAGCAGAAAACAAACTTCAGCGGTTGAGACGTTCCTCTCATTTCTTCTCCATAACCACTAAGAAAATTCGAAAGTATGAAACCATGTACATAAACTAATTAACAGTTATTTAAAAACATTAGCAAAACAGATTTATTATAACATTCCAATATAAAGTCATTAAATAATATTATTAATAAATCAGCAAGAATGTACTGAAATACTACTTTCTCAGCCACACTGAATAAGTGCATAAGGAATAAAATTAACTTGAAATAAGATTTGGGGAAAATCAAGGGTTACGTAACTGATAAAGTGGGAAAACAATAACAATAAAAGAAGGAAATAAAATCGGCCTACGATAAAAGTGTGTGTGTGTGTGTGTGTGTGTGTGTGTGTGTGTGTGTGTGTGTGTGTGTGTGTGTGTGTGTGTGTGT
>JBBIGA010069596.1:5000-12084 GCA_037576975.1 Alestes dentex
ATTACAAATGAAATTTCTTTAGTGACACATATTTTACACTGTTTAAATACAAATATTGTTCACATAATGTATCTAGTCATAAGTGAACCTTCATATAAGTATAAATTACTTTAAAAGAAAAAATTTGAAAGTAATCCTGGCCATTAAATTTGTTGGCCTAATTATTAATTGGATCTTTTATCAGAGTCCTCAAAAATTACACTGAGGCTGGTGGACTGGCAGATTAACATCTTCATCTGGATTGTGGGGCAAAAAATGAAATGAGCATGAAGACAGAAAAATGCGGGTATCAAAAAGTGATAAAAATCACTTGTTAAAGGAATTTGCAAAAAAATTCAAAGGCTCTTCTGATAGATTTTTTTCAAAACATTATTATTAAAAGACATTTTCAAAATCAATTAGAAAAGAACAATTTCCCAGTCATAATAACCGGTTCATATAAAGAACATTAAAAGTACTGTATGTTTTATGGGACAAGCCAAAAAAGTGAACCACAAACATAAAAAAATATGAAAGCATTGAGCTGTCTGCAACTAATGTAAACCTTAACGATTAAATTGTGCAGTCTGGCACATCCATCTCAACCACTGTTCCAGCAGTCCATCCTTAGAATAGGGTAATGGTTTTCATTAAATTATATTTAAATAAATTCTACATACATCTGAATGAGGACTCGGTGCCATTTTTTAACCAAAGAAGCCATGGAAGAAAACACAGACGGTGAGGAGGATGATGGCGTTGGCATTGACCACGTTCCTCCACAGCGGCTGCTCAGTCGTGTCCGTCAGCTGCTTCTTCAGCTCTGCCTCTTCTTCTTTCGAAAGTTTTGGTGCCTTCTTCTGATCGAAGCCGCAGAAGCAGTTGTATGCCTTCTTCCAGCAGCTTGGTTCTACTTCTGGTTCTGCAAGGTTAAACAACACAAAGGTCACAAAAATTCTTCAATATACTCAAACTGCAAAGAGCTGTGAGCCGCGTTTCCACAATTCCTCACTCTCATAACTACATAACTGACATTATTGAAAGTCTATTAATAAATTATAGTCTACTATTCAGCATAGCAGTTACTAAGCAATTCTTTTCAAGATTAAAAATGTAATATTTGTTCAGTGGTTTAAACCATTTATCTCTCAAAATGGCAACCATGTAAAAATGTATGCAAAAGTATGCAAAAATGTAAACAATTACAAATGGTAAACAATTACAAAAATGAAGATGCATGTTTTGCCCAACGATATATGCCTATGAGTAACCAAGAACCAAGATAATGTTTTGAATACAATTCATTGTAACTTCAAAAATTGTAGCCCCTGAAGCCCATCATGTGAAAGTGTTTTAATATTCTTCCCCAACAGCTCATTGAAAGTGGAGGAGAAATCATTTTTGTAGAGAGAACATAAATTCAATGCAACTGTATGAAAGTATGTCATTAATTATGTTATTGTCTGATGTTAAACAACAGTATCGTAAAATCACAATAATAAGTCCACATTTGTTAGTTTAAGTACAGATTCCCAATAGCATGTCGTTTAACTCCACCCCCCCCAACAAAAAAAAATTATTTAAACACTTGGTGTATTCTGAGTTTTCCTACTTAATTTTGGCACATAAAATGTTGTACAATGTTCAGTGATATTCATTATTAGAATAAATGACATACCATCCACATCCATCGCGTTTGAGTCTGATTCATCAACCCAATCATCAGCTTCGAGTTCGATTCTCTCCTCATTGCTGTTTCTCAAGCTCCAGCACAGTCTGTGCAGCTGCAATATGAACAACAACACCATAGTTTTTATGGGGACACATTGTACACTAACAGTCAGACATTTAGATGTGCCTACTAAAAGAAAAAGTGGGCATTCAAGCGAAAAACAGCTTCATAAGGAACACCCATCATGCTGAATATTCTGCTGAACCTCTAAAAACCAGTTTGGTGGGTGTGGAGGAGATATTTTATATATAAAAATTGTGTATAATAAATTTGTATATAAACATTACAATTTATACTTATTTATATTTACTCAAGTAATACGTTCCAAGCATTTACACATAAGCTTTTACATGAAAATAATAATGTGTCTGCATTTTGACTGGTTGTGTACATATAACATTGCATTAATGGGAATCAGCAATATGCATAATTACTGTAAGTATGAAGACCACTTATACACACAGCACTGCATGTATCAGGACCACATATATATACAGCACTGCATTTATTGGATCCAGTTTAACACACAACACTGCATTTATGGGAACCATTTAAATACACAGCACTGCACGTATTGGGGCCACTTATATACACACCACTGCATTTATGGGAGCCAGTTCGACACACAGCACTGCATGTATGTAGACCACTAATATACACACCACTGCATTTATGGGGGCCAGTTTAACACACAGCACTGCATGTATGGGGAAAGCTTATCCACTTACATACACACCACTGCATTTATGGGGACCAGATTTATGCACAGCACTACAAATATGGGGACCACTTATGTACACAGCAATGCATTTATGGGGGCCAGTTTTATCAAAAATATTGGCAGTATGGAAACCAGTTAGATACACAACACTGCAGTTATGGGGAACAGGGAGCACTGGACTGAATTTGTAATGCACTGGACTGAATTTATGCTCACCAGTTTTACACACACCACTGAATTTATGAGGCCCAATTATGCACACAGCACTACATTCATGAGTACCATCTACATGCTCAACACTGGTTTTACTATTATGTGGACCACTTTCATGCATAGCACTAAAGGTATGTGAACAAGTTTAGAGCATTAAAAGTATGGGGACACTTACATGCACAGTAATGCATTTATGGGGACCAGCTACACACAACACTGGTTTAAAAAGTACCAGTTTTATACACGGCACATAAATTATATGAAACATTTATACACACCACACAGCATTTACAAGGACTAATTATAATCACAGCAAGTTGTTTTTGGGAGCCTGTCACATATTTATAAGAACCAGCGTGTACACAATGTGGCACTTACTGGACAGCTCTGATTTTGGAGGGTTTTAGTCCGGGACAGTTTGGTCATTTTCCTTTAGTTAATTAACAAATGTAGTAAATATGAAAGCCAGGAAATCACTAATCTCTATTAAACTCCAACCATCCAGAAGTGGAGTAGCTCATCCCTGGTATGCAGGGACCAGTTATACTCATAGAATGACATTTATGGGCGCCAGTGAACCAGGATATGAGTCTCACTAAACAAATCTCAACACATCTACTCATGACTCATTTTGTTCGGTTTTCATCATTTTAGTTTAAAATGATGCTTGTGGAACTATGCAGTGACCAAAAAATGTAAAACCAAATGGTTCTAAGATTCTTCAAAGTAGCAGTAGCAGTAGCAGTAGCAGTAGTATTGTGTGTGCCTTACGTGCTTATCATCGATAGGTTTGGTCATTAGAGAAATTCCCAGCACTAATATGCAGGAGACTCCAAACAGGATGAGGCCGAAGTAGAGGTAGTGCACCTCGCAGATGATGGAAGGACAGTTGCTGGGCTCAACACAGCTTCCTGTCCCGTACACAAACTCAGGAATCATCCGGGACAGGCCAATGGCCAACCCAATCAGCATCCCATAGAACGCGCCCTAGAAGACAAATAAAGTCTATATTAGTGTCACATAAGACACAACACTTTTTGCAATACTAATAAAGGCTAATCTTATCTTAACTTATATTTCATTAACAGATGTCGTTTATGTAATGTTTGCAAAGGGCTAAAGTTGCTGGTGAGAAAGTGGAGACTGACCTGCTCATTGACTCTCTTGCAAAAAATGGCCAGAGCGAACACAGCGGCGATGGGCGGAGCCAGATAACTGGTGACTGATTGAATGTAGTCAAACAGCTGCCCACTCTGAGCTGTCTGGACGATGGGAATCCAGGCAATACTGATGCCAATCAGAACCAAAATGAACAACCTACTCAAACACACACAAACAAATACCCTTTTTTTAGGTTACATAGACCTTACAAGCAGCTTTTGTCACTTTTTGCAATGACATTGTTTGGCATGAAAATGAATAACATAATTAATAACAGGTTTTGTGTATTTTAGTATTTTGTGTATTTTGAGTATTGTGTGTTTCATTGTATTTTATGTCGTCTGAGATTTCATCAAAGCAGGGTGTGCATTATTTCTTCTGCTTTGAATAAATACATTCATGACACTTCTTTTCCACTTAAACCTATATGTGTCCATTCACTGCAGTTTTCCATAATAAAAAAGCCCTGAGACTTGAATCCAATAGAATACATAAAAACAGCAAAAGCTAAATCCATGACGGTAAAAAATAAAACAATCATTTAAATTTGTTATACACTTCTAGAGACTAAAGTCTCATTAAAGCTTCTAAAAAGCTTCTGTATTTGAAGCAGATCCTTCAATCATAGCAGTTAATGAGCAGCTAGTTTTCAGTCCTACTATTAATTCATTATGGTATTAATATTAATCGTCAGGCTGGATATATTTGGAACTGCATTAAATGTTTAAATGTCAGCATAAATGTTATTGTTTTTATAGGTGATTTTGAGTATTGATATCCAGGCCAGCACTAATAATCAGTGTTAAGATCAGTATGTTGTATGTGTGTGTGTGCATGTTAACAAGAGGCCTGCAGTTTCAGGGATTAAAGTAAAAGCAACATGTAATAAAAACAGCAGAAGAGACTTCAGTGGTCTGTAGTAACACATGATAACAGGGTTTGTCATGTTTTGCGTCATCAGGGAGGTAAACAAACCTGCCAGCAACCATCAGCTCCTTCTCGGAGGCTCTGCGGCGGACCTTGGCGTAAATGTCCATGGTAAAGAGAGTACTGGCACTGTTGAAGATTGAAGTGAGTGAGCTCATCAGTGATGCCAGCATAACGGACAACATCAGTCCTCTAAGACCTACACACACAGACACACACATGCACACACATGGTGGAGAGACAAAGTTAGTGGCAGGCATGCCTACATAAACAGTCTCATTATTAAAGCCTTACTTTGGTGGTTCTGTATGGTAAAAGTCACAGTTCTGCAATAAACTACAAGGACTAAGACGGGCTAGAATTATATCAAAATACTTTAATATGAATTTGTCTGGTTGATATTCATTTCCTTATATATGATTCATTTATAATTCTTGTACTTATTCATGATTCAGTTGTTCACCCTTTTACTGTAATTTACTTAACTGTGAGTTACTATACTAGTAATTCACTTAACAGTAAGTTATTTCTGTATTATATTTATAGTCCAGCATTTTGTGTATATAGCATAGTGTAGTTTTATAGGGTTTTATTGGATTTATTTTACACCTTATATTGTTTATTTTAGACCTATATTTTATATTGTTCTTATCTTTGTGTGTCTGTGCAGTTGTAACATAAGCAACTTCCTCCGGGGTCAGTAACATTTCCTAATTCTGGTTCTGATTCTTTAAAACCCACCAGACTTCTACAACACAGACAACTTTGAAAACCATTATACCCATCTGGCTTTAAGTTAAAACATTTTAACTTAAAACCAGCAGAGAAATATCAATTATTGAGCTGTAGATGTAATTTTAGGCTATAAAATCATGTCATAACCAGGTAATGTTAGCTAAAAGCAGAATGTTGACCTGCTCTTCCCTACCATTTCCCAACTCACCCCTTTTCTTTGAAAGACTACAGCAAGATAAGTTAGTGAAAGACAATGAAATGGCAAACAGTGTTTAAACAAAGAAAAATAGTCTAAAGAGAGACCTGAAGACAAACAGAGATACCAATAAGAGAGACATGAACATCTCTCCATGGTTTTAGGATAGTGTGTGATGATTAAATGATATTCATACACTTCCATTAAGCCAACATCCCACAGACATTTTGGGGAAAAGGGAAAACTATCACTTTGAAAATATGAACCACAGAATGGCCTCTGAAACTATGACTTCCAGAGTGTCTTACCATTGGGCATGAGATCCAACACCAGTTTGGGGTAGGCGATATTGGTGCAGCCCACCGCAGTGTCACACGCTTTTTCACACTGCTCAGGAATCACACACGCTATCTCATCTACAGAAACATGGAGATCATGAATGAATCAATAACATTCATGAATGTACACACACAGTCACGAAAAAGGCAACATGCACAGAGAATCTCATATACACAACAATAATGTTACTTCTACTACCTCTTATTATTATCAATCTTCTTCTTCTTCTTCTTCTTCTTCTTCTTATTATTATTATTATTATTATTATTATTATTATTATTATTATTATTATCCTTGTCATAAGACCATTATAACCATTTCCAGACCTCTTTCCTCATGGAAGCCCAGTGTTACTGGTTTGGCTCGTTTTACTTCATGTAGATTAAATAGGTGTGTTGCTTATCGAATTTTATAAATCCACACAATGACTGGAGGTACAGAGCAGAAATCTGGACCGAGCCTGTGACCTTCTAACCAGCTCACAAACTATCAACTACTTTTTAGGAAAAAAAAGCTTTCTTGTTTGTTTTCACGTAGACAATACCTAAGATTTTGCACAGCACTTACCTATCCTAACACAGTTGAAAATCATAATCTAGAACATAAAAACACAACTAAGCCACAGAAAAAGGAAAGGACATAAATATACTGTACTTGTACACTGTACTGTAGTAACAGGAAAAAATAACAAAATGTGTGTAAAAACACTTGCGCTTTTACCAGTCCAAAATGGCAAAGGTAAGCATACTGAGGGACGCCAGCTCCCTCACTCTTATGCCGCGTTACTGCGTATTCTGCGTATTCTGCGTATTCTACATATTGTTATGCTGCACACATCCAAAAAAGTTTTCCCCCATAGTCCGTAAGTACGATGCTAATGGCGTACACTGAAACACTCATGTCTCAATTTTTTATGGGACTGAGCATCGTAAACTCTAAACGTTGTATGTTGAGACTGTCATAATCTGAGGACCCCATGTGTAAATATATATATATATATATATATATATATATATATATACACATATGTGTGTGTGTGTGTGTGTGTGTGTGCGAGTGTGTGTGTGTGTGTGTTTGTATT
>JBBIGA010069606.1:0-12084 GCA_037576975.1 Alestes dentex
GCTGCAGCCCTCGTCTCAGTCCCCGAAGCTGCAGCCCTCGTCTCAGTCCCCGAAGCTGCAGCCCTCGTCTCAGTCCCTGAAGCTGCAGCCCTCGTCTCAGTCCCTGAAGCTGCAGCCCTCGTCTCAGTCCCTGAAGCTGCAGCCCTCGTCTCAGTCCCTGAAGCCTCAGCCCTCGTCTCAGTCCCCGAAGCTTTTGCCGCCGTGGACCCCGCCGCCGCCCTGGAGGGGACCAGGTCCATCTGGCACTCTAGGGATGCACCGTTGGAGGGGGGGTGCTGTCAGGATTTTCCCCAGTAATTTTTTAGTGGGGCGCTATGTGCCTTGAAGCTGGTTTCCACATGGAGGACACGGAGGGGTGTCACATGTGGACGAGTGGGACCCACATGGGGCACCCTGGCTGCCCCTTAGGCAGGCCAGAGGAACATCTCTAGGAAGGCAGCTGTTTGGGCCCACAGGGTTCACCGGGGTCACGCCTGTAGAGGGGGGTACTGTAACATCCCTGGTTGGTGGCCACTAGAGGCCGCCCTTGTCTGTATTATAAAGGACTTTTATTTTGACATCTGTTAATGGACACTGGGGTTTTAGTTTAAGAGATCATTAGTTACAGCTGTCTGGTGTTTATGTTTAAGTAACATAAACACCAGAAAGCTGCTTGAGAGACATCATCGAATGGAATCGAATTCCTTGTACGTGCTCGCTCACACATACTTGGCCAGTAAACATGATTCTGATCATTTGACAGTTCTTGTGATCTTTTTTACAGTGTAAATACGTAAAACACACATATACAATAAATCTTTAGGCTGCAGGTTGCAGAAAGTCATTAAATGCTGTATATCTGCAACCAAGAATGACAGATTATGATGATTTTTCCAAATATCATGCCTATGGAGTCCTGAATTTCAGAGAGCTGTGGTGCACTGGGATTGAACTGAAACTGAACTTCTTCACTAAACATGTTTTTATTTCATAGAGCCACCTGTCCAAGCCAAGAACCATTTAGGAAACTTTGAGAGTGTCAGTTCAGTCAGTTTAAATATCACGTCCAGTTTGAAAATGTCTCTGCCCACCTGTCTTGCCCACTCCTGTATGGCACTGGCACTGAGTGGGCCCTCCACGCTGCCATCCCTTCTCAGGAAAACCTCGCCTTGGTCTGTCTGGTACAGGAAGGACTGGGAGAGGGCTGGAGGGGCCAGCAGCGTCAGTCTCAGCACCTTTAAGTGAACACCTTCTGGACCAGGTCTGACCACAGGCAGAAAGCTCAGCCTATAGCTGTGGGGCAGAAGGGGGGGGGCTGGAAGAACTTCAGGGTGGAATCCACCAGAAGAGACGAGGGCTGCAGCTTCACAAACAGTCACTGGAACAGGGACCCGGGTCCTCTGAACCGACATGGGCAGCGCCCAGGGAACCAGCGTGGGCAGGATCTGTGGGTGAGGGGTGTCTGTCTCAAATGATCACCCAAGGTTTATCAGTTCAAAAGTTAAAATCAGAAATAACCTGGCCGTGCGGTTCTGTGTTGTGGGTAAAGCCCCGGCCGGCAGGTCTTCGTCCACACTACACCAGTAAGGGTCCTTGGATAAGACACTGGACACTACGTTCATCCAGTTTTCTTGCACAGTTGAACTGTAAGTCAGACTGGATAAAAGTTTCTGACTTCTGCTTGAAAGTCAAAGAGTAGTGAGTGAGTACTGTGAGGATGCTGAGATTTCCATTTCCGTTCGGGTGGGTGAGCCATTCAGAAGGTCTTTTAAACCTCTTGGATAAAGGTAATGTTTTTGCTGGTGAGACAGTAGACTGAGATGGAAGATTCTTAATTAGTGATTAATGAATGATTAATGAAAGGGCCTGTGGTGCTACAACCTGGTTGTTTTTATGAGGATACTTCTTCTTCTTTCATGTAATGTAAAGGTTCTGTAGCAAATAAATGTTTGCCCTAGTTTCACACAATCAGCCCAAGAACCACTCGGGAACCTGTTTTTCCTCTGAACTGTTTCTCCTGTGTAGAAGTGGAGCGAGGAGGTGGTGCGTTTGCAGCACTGTGTGGAGACTCTCCTGACCGAGCAGAAGTTCCTCCTCCAGGAGATCCGACACCAGAGCATGCTCATCTCTTCTCTGCAGAACACACACACATGCTTAAACACACACGCACATGACTCACGCTCTCCAGACGTCAGGGAGCAGCTTAGACGGGCACTGGGCAGGTTCAGCTCCCAGACGACAGCGATGCCCTGCGATGTCAGGGGATGCCAGTGTGCCCAGCCCATGCCCAGTTCATCTCTGATACCAGCCTTCCGTCCTCCTCAAGTGGCATCAGGGCAGAACTCTGGCCCCTCTGATGGTGATGATTTACCCAGAGGGCGTGGCCTTGCTCCAGCCCTGGACGAGGGTCCGAGGTCTCCGCAGGTCCGGCTGGAAGGACAGCAGGAAGGTGTTCCAGCCTCCAGCAGCTGCAGTTTACTGTGAGATGGCCACGCTGCAGACGACTGAAGTGCAAGAAGCTGAACAGCGTTCATTACTCTGCTGCTTAATAAACTGTGTGAAAATGAATGAACTGATGTTTGCAGCCTATTTGCTGAGAAAGACATTTTTGAGAGCTGCTACATAGAAAAAGCTTTTGAAGACCTTTTTCTGACACACAGGCCCGTGTGCCCTGGCAGTGGGAGGCACGGGACAATTTCCCCGCAGATTTCTGCAGAAAAACTAAAAGTCTACTGAAAAGAATGGACACTAAGTACTGAAACAGTCAATATAGTTGTTGAGGTTTATGTGTAATGTCCTTTCAAAATATGTTTCTTTTTTGCTCTGCAAAACTGGAAAATCTAGCTTTGGAAACTTTGTATAGAAATAAACGTCACAGTAAGAATATATTTCAGGTCTGACTAAATTTTGCTTTTCTACTCTAAGACTGTAAAATAAAATAAAAAAAGACTAAAATTACAGTCTTGCAAATTTATACTTAAAATATACTTAAATTCTTGTTTTTACTCAGCTGCTCCCTGCAGGCAAAATAAGAAAAATGCGTTTGATTACAGAGCTTTTATTCAGTTCAGCTGCACGATAAATTAAGTATATTTTTTAGACGAAAACGATGTTAATCCTCATTACCACCAGGGGGCAACAAAGAACCACACAGACTTTCCCGTGCTGATCGTGGCTTCTTCGGTGACAGTGTGCTTGTGTGTGTGTGTGTGTGTGTGAGGGGGGGATGAGTCACAGCGAATGTGTGTGTGTGTGTGTGTGTGTGTGCGTGTGTTTGTGTGTGTGTGTTTGTGCGTGTGTGTGTTTGTGTGTGTGCGTGTGTGTGTGTGTGCGTGTGTTAGCGCGTGATCACTCCACATCTGGTTTGCATTATGACTCAGAGTCACAGAGTGAGTTGGTTGTTGAAGCTGACCATAGAAACCCACTCACAAACACTCTGTCTCCATGGCAACCCACATTCTTTACAACCCATGACAGTCATCAGCAACTGTGAGGAAGTTTCCTTTGATGTATAGATAGACAGAAGAAGAAGAAGAAGAAGAAGAAGAAGAAGAAGAAGAAGAAGAAGAAGAAAAAGAGGGAGGGGGGAAACAAAGAGAAGAAGGGCCATGTGCCACTCCCTCCATTCAAATAGGAGGAAATCTGAGAACCCATTTTCTGCAAAGTTCTCCTAGGCTGTGAAAGAGTTTGCATGAGCTTTAAAAACAGAAAGAAAAGATCAAAAAATGTGAGATTTTCAAAGACTTCAAAGACAAAAATATGAAACTTGAAAAGTTTGTCGCAAAGTTTCCGAACCACTTCACATTTTCCTTGTTCACAGCATGTATATTCCTTATACTTTTGTAAGCTTTCTCATTGTGCTTTAGTACTTTTGAACAAATATCAGATTCATAATTAAAACTGTGTTTTATTTTCATAGTCATTCACTATTACACATTCAAAATGTGTCTGGTAAATCTTTTTTTTCATAGTTACCATTTTATGTCTGCCGTATCACGGCATTGTCCTCATCATGTGTATGTGTCTCTTTACTGGCTATATATTTGGTTCTGCAATGCATTTTATTTAAAATAAAATAAAAGAATGTGAGAGTTACATATTTTCAAAAATTGTTTTGTTCACATCGTCATCATTTTGTGTCTGCTATTGTATGTTATCATTAGATTATTTGCATTTACGATGGTGTTTCTCAATGCTTTTCATTTGCATAGATGCTGATGTGACAGATGAAGGTGTGGCTACTTCCTGCATCTCTTACCTTCTTCCTCAAGTCCTCCACGATGGCATTGTACTTGCTGTAGTCACGCATGTCTGGTCCTGCTTTCTCCATGGCCTCTCTGATCTTCTGCTCCAGTATGCTGTTCTCCTTCTCAAGCTTGCGTACCGTCTCCAGGTAGGAGGCTAGACGGTCATTCAGATTCTGCATCTGGCCCCTCTCATCGCCCTGGATGTGGGTCCCTGCCTTAAGGGGTCCCGGGCCTGCAGAGCTCACCTTGAAGGCTGAGCTGGAGGAGATGGAGGCTCCCAGAGGGGCAGAGCGCAGGCTGCCGTAGGCCGAAGCAGAAGAGATCCTGGTTCCGTGGCCTCCTGCGCCTCCATATGTGCTTGCAGCACGATATGACATGGGCACAGAGCGGGTGAAGGAGACGTGAGAGGCCTGAGGTGCGTAGAAGCTCATGGTGATGTGAAGAGTCAGGAAACGGTGACCAAAAAAGAGTGCACACTTGAGCAGTGAAGGTCTTGGGAGTTGTGGGTTGAGCAATGCAAGCCTTTTATACTCTGCCCACCACTTATGTCCCTCCTTTTCTCACTGTCGCACACACTCTGGCCAACTAGGACCCTTCCCACATGCCATTTTTTTCTTTTCCTCCTCTGCTGGCCCTGCCCATGTCCTTTTTTCATCTCCCGCCCTCTCTGCTAGACTCTCTTCCCCTCTCTGTTTCTCTTTCTCTCCCTCCCTTACTCTCTTTCTCTTTCTCTCTATCTCCACTGAAATATCTCTATAGTGCTGTCCACCTGGCCCACTTACTTTTTACACACACACTTCAACTCAAGACTTAATATTCAGTTGTTCACATTATGGCTTAACAGCTTGCTATGTATTACTGAATAACTGCTATGAAAATGACATACAGTTTTTATAGGGACCCCCCCACACACACCTTTATTTTCTCTTTTGATGAATGACGGGTCAAATCTAATCTGGACAAGTTAACTGGATGGCCATGCTCTAATTAAGTCTGACATTTCATCTGGACCACTGCTTTTCTGGGTGTATTCCTCTGAACTTGGGCCAGTTGATCTAATATTTGCTAAGCACATACTAGATATGGATCCATTAATTTATGAGCTGTTCAAGAAACTTCACCAGAAGTGTATGATAATGGGGGTTTCTTAAATGAAAAAAAATATCGTGTCGGAGATGAACTTTCAAGCCTGACAGAGTTACATACACAGCTGGATTTTTTGTTTTGAGCAATGAAAATGTATCAGTTTCTTGCTGTACCATAATAATAATATCTTCTGTCAAAAAAAGGCATCAGTTTCATTTTTGAATGTGTTGTACTTTGATTAATGACACATTTTTAGTAACACAGTTATACTACACATTCTGATTCTGATTCAGTGCAAATACAGACTTCCATCCTGATGAGGAAGTGTAGTAGGATCATGTCTAGTAGGATTATTTTCCTGTCCAACATTTATTCTCTTGTCAGGAAAGTAGGAACATAGTCAGTAAAACAAATCAACTGTAATTTCCAGTCTATATAAGCACTATTTTACTACCATTCTATATAAGCACTATTTTATTTTTTTTATATGCCTCTCTGCCTCATAGCCATATATATATGAGAGGTCAAGCATTTAGAAATGCATTTTGAGAACTTTGTTTCTGCAGAGCCCTACACTTTGTTTTAGTTTTTGCCATTTAAGGTTTCAGTCCCAAACTTACATAACTGTTGTGTGTCGTATTAGATCTAAAAAAACCCCAGATTAATAAAAGTGCAGCATTCATCTCCCAGTTTAGAGTTTCTCCAAACACAGGCATATAAAGCTCAGCTGCTCTGCAGCATGGACCTGGGATTTATCTGGACTGTGTGAACCTTTTTCTAATGCCTCACAGTGAATAGTTTAACAAAGCAAAGCGTTGCCAACCGTAACTGGGCATTGTTGGGATAAACGCGCAGCCATTCAAATTCCTGTGTGATCTATATAACGGAACAGTTTTAGGTCGAACCCACCCAGTTAAAGGAAATGTGAGAAGTTTACATGAAGCGATTCTGAAATCAAATCTCTCTCACACTCTTTTTCTTTCTCTATCCATCTCACCATTCTAACAGATTATGATAGACTGAAATGTCTACAAAAACCTTCCTTAAGGACATCTGCAATGATCAGCAAATGACAAATATGCAAATCTCTTCTGTATTAGGCCGAGAATCATAAGGAACTGATGTGTCCATGATCCCAGACCACTGGCAAAACCTCATTCCACTTAATGAAATTGTTGTGCACAACACAGCTATTTGTCAAAACACATGAGTTATTCACAACAGACTGCTGCGGTGTTTGTATCGACTCGCTACATTACAATGAGTTTCCAGTTAAAATGCTGAGCTGCCTGGACTATGTGGTTATAACTCACTCGAAAACAAACTGCAAATGACAGCTTCGAACTGAACACTGTGCTAACACTCAGTTATGTGGACAAAAACTATACCCAGAGTATCCTAACAACGTCACATTTCTCCTGTACGGAAAATAAATGTAATCTCAATGTAATAACACACTCTTAATGTAGTCATTTTTACAGAGCAATTTTTTTGTACCATTTTTATTAGTAGGTGGAACTGGATTTTTGCCAGTGGCCGGTAAAGCTTATCCAATTTAACAACAGTTGCTTGTAACAGTTCTGAACACTTAAACCATAGTGGGTGAATCTTGGGTCAAATTGTGCAATTACGTGTCAAATTTGAGATTTTTTATTAAACTTTGCCATTCAAACCTTCAACAACTAGCCTTTGTCAGTCATAGCTAGAGCATTTCTTGTGAGAAACAATGTTTGGGGAACAATACAGAGTGCTTTGGTTACCAAGCCATTCATCCGTCTCATGTGCTCAGGAAGCTTTCAACATGCATACTGACTCACAACACTGCTGGCAAGGAAATGTGTGTTTTTAAGACCTTTCTTTCTTTTGTGCATAGGTGCACAGTTAAAGAAAACTGCAGTGTGTGCTCTTTTTCTATGCTGCCCATAAACTTTGTGGCACAGATTAAATGCTGTTCGTCCAAACCACTGTGATTAGCACCAGTGTGTATAATGCCTTTCAGACCTTAGACTAGCATATTTAATTGGATGAAACCTATGCAGAGTCAAATTTCACCTCTTTTTTTTTTTTAGAGATCCAGTGTGTGCGCTGCATATTGCAACATGTAGACACTGCATTCCAGTAGTATATAGCGATTATTAAACATTTAATTTTGTTCTTAACTGCCTGCTATGAGCAGGCCTAAATATTTGAAAGAAATGAACAGTGCCCTTGTGTGAGTGCCACAGCCCACACAAACCAAGCCAGCTAACAGAGGAATGATTACCACAAGAGCCACATGGAGGGAAGAGACAGAGGGAAGAGAGAATGAATGGCAGGGAAAAAGGGGAAATGGCAGGACAGTGAGTCATACACCGCAGTGAAGTTTTGTGAACCACTATACTCCCCCATGATTCCTACACAAGGCCAATGGCACAACAGCACATACACGCAGGCATGCAAGGGGAAGTGTGAGCAGATTGCAGGCCTTTTCTCCTCTCTAAGAAAGCCAGAATCCGCTCAGACTGGTTGGTTGATAATGCAGACTTTTGTGAGGCAGGCCGTGTCCTTGGCAGCTGTTTTCAGTAGAACTTTTTTGGGGGGTTTGCTGGGTCTCTAGTTTTTTTTGCTTTAGCTCCTCCCTTTTAACCACTGCATTGTAAGCGCATTGTCTGAAACTTGAGTACCAGCAGCAGAAGAAATTCCTTTAGCAACTGGAAACCAGACTTACATTTTTCCATTTGCATTCCCTCCTTAATGAGCTCTTATAGTTCTTTACAGCTATCTGTACAGCTATCTTACCACTAGACTCTTCTTACAAAGATCTTATAGATCTTATCTTATGGATCTGATAGATCTTATGGTAGTTGTACAGAAGGAAAATAAGGTGGAATATATATTTTTAATATTAATTATAGGAGGATGCACTCAAATTTTGTGAAGAGGATGCAGGATGCTTCCACTGCTATGGTGTATGCTAGTACTGTATATTCATTCTGTAACAGGAAAAGCAAAAATAAAGAACACTGTAATATGGAGGGTGTAGGTTTGACTCCCAGGACCGCTAGTGGCACCCCTGAGGTACACCTGAGCAAGATACCGTCCCCACACACTGCTCCCCGGGCGCTGTGTTCGTGGCTGCATGCTGCTTCACTTGGTGAATGGGTTAAATGCAATGAAAGAATTTTGTGCTGTTCACACTGTGTGCTGTGATGTGTTCACGAATGACAGAAAGGTCACTTTACACTTTATAATGAAAAGAACTTTATAGACTGATGTTAAAGCTTTATATCTGATAAAACAGATTTAGTGATGCTACAGATTTGTTTCATTTAGCTTAGATACAGGGTAATACAGGGTGGAGTTAGAAGGACTCTTCTCCTCTGCTAAATTAAAACAGTGGACAGTGCAGGACTACTCTCTACCACAGGAGAGTGCTCTCTGTACAGAACTTTGTTAGGAACCGTTGGGAGAAAGCTCAGGTCTGCTGGCCTCTAGTGGTTTAAAGCCTGCACTGATTAAAAAAAAAAAAAAAAGTAATAAAGAGTAATCCATTGGGCTATAGGTTTCCAGTACTACCACACCAACACTCACACAGCACATAATTATTTGATTTGTTAGATCAGGTGTGAAAATAGAAAACACCAAAACATGCAAGACACTGCTACTTCAGGATGACGGAAAGACATTTTAATCCTCATAATTCTGTCTCAGTTACTCATATTTTAATCACTGCTATTTCTGTCTCCGGAAGAGTGACATCACAATAATCAAAGACAGAGGGAAGTCTTTGTAGAAAAAAAGGCTATAATTCATTTTGACAGTTTAAAGTTGATATTCTGCACTTTTGCCTCATAATTGTAGGCAAACCTTTACAAAGGCAAATGAATGGTACTGTGGTTTCAGTTAGTTAATAATAGGAATCTACACTAATAATTGTAGGTGTAATTATTGAATCAGTCTACTGTTTCTGAGCCAACTACAGTCTACCACCCTCTTACTAAATGCCTGGACGTTATATAAATCTGCTTAAAATTGTAATTCCAATGGTGAATTCCCATTGGAACTTTTTTTAGTCTGTGATTAGTCTCATGGATTTGGGAAACAAGGCCAAGAACGCATAGGGTGCTTTGGAATTCTGGAGTTTTAGAGTTTATAGGCATAACCATGTAACACACCCAAAGTGAGCTTTGCTCAGTGGATTCTTTGTTGTAAAAGGGTCACTCCTGGGGTTGTTAATACACACCTAGGTTTATGGCATATGCTATAGCAACAGGAATGGTGTTGACACAGCAGCACCCATAATATCTTTTCTTATATAGAAAGAATTTGCACATATAGTTGTATGATTGTTCATTTGTAAATGAAATAACTGAATCACTGAATGTAAAAGGAACTATGAAACACCAATCCGGAATACTGGACTTAACTATCAGGTCTTTGGGTATCCGATGCAGATGTGGGCTAGGAGCTTAACAAATGTTTGCAAAATGCATCTTACCAACTGCCACCATGTTTCCCTTGGGACATGTGTCATGAAATACATTTCATTTGAAGTTATTATTTCAATTACTGCCACTAACTTATCATACTGCTTAGATCTCTACTCAAATTATTGCTGCCCCAGTCACAGCCTTAAGAGAAAAGAAATTAACGGGATCAGCAGTTACAACGCCAGCGAGCTGTTGTCTGTAGAGTGTGGTGTTTGCATAGATACCCCTACCATACATTTTTTCATCAGAGAAGCTCACAAAATAGTGTGAATCCTGAAAAATAGTGTGAATAGTGTGATGGTGTTGATTTCTGTGTAGCTTGTAGAAAGTACCAGAACATGCATCAACAAGTTACCACAGGTCAAAGACAGGTAATTTGGGTGTGAGTCAACGGTGGGTGAGAAAGGTGGGTGACAAAAGTGGGTGAAATCCCAAACGTGATTTCAAAGAACCCACAAGCCTGCATACCCCACCACCTGAGAGCTGCCTGAACAAACATCAATAATAATAAAAAAAAATTGTAATACATGGTTAGTGTCACAAACAGAAACAGTATACTGACTGTTGCTGACCCTGATGAGAGACAATTGTTTAAAACATGTATAATATAAGACACGATATTTGAGGGAGTTAGTTGGTGCTAATTGCAGCGGGATGGTTAATGTGTAACATCATTCCCATTTCTTCCACACCCTTTTTCATTTAGAATCAACCAATCTGCTGGCCTCATGCCCCTCCCTGGCTCTGATAAAAGGGTATGAGCGACTGACCCCTCTCTCCATCTGCACAAATCTCCTCCAGTGAGCTCCCTCTACACCCATCCTCTGTCTGCCTGGTTCTCTTTCCTCTCTACTGGTGTTTGGTGATGTCCAGCATGAAGAAAACAGTAAGGTCCTTCTCGTCATCCTCCCAGAGCAGCTATGGCTTCAGAGACTCTAGCCCCTACAACAAGACCTTCAGTGTGCACAACTCCTCTTTGGTCCATGCTGGAGGGGCAGGCTGGGGTACAGGTATCCCTGTAACTGCTGTCACTGTCAACAAAAGCCTCCTGGCTCCTTTGAACCTGGAGATTGACCCTGAGATCCAGGCTGTCAGAATTCAGGAGAAAGAGCAGATCAAGACCCTCAACAACCGTTTTGCCTCATTCATTGACAAGGTAAGACAATTTAAGAACCTCTAGAATTATTATTCGTGTGATGAAGGTATGCAAATGTTAGTCTCTAAATGTGAGGATGAGTAGAAGGAGTGTGTTGTGATGCCATTACCTATAAATGCAAAATGCAATACCTAGAATGTCCAGCTGGGGGAAAAATTAAACAATGGAAATTTGACTCTGGGCATGCATTTTTTTGCCTATGTTGTCAAAGATTATTTATAAATAGACAATTTATTAAAAATAACATTTTCCCCACTGTAACCCAAACGTAGATTTAACTGCACTAACCAACATAGTAAAACCATTATTTCAAAGGTTTACTTGGAAAATCCTTGTTTGACAGCACCTTATATAATTTTTTGTTGACTTTATAAAGATAGAGATGTACAAATGTGCAGAGCCACTTTGCATAGATAAAAATACTGTACATAGAATGGACAAAGATACATAGAATGGAGTCAATGGAGCTTAAAAATCTATAAGAAAAAAATATACAAAATGCAGTGCAATGATGTATCTTATGCTGAGGTATCTGTTTGCATCTTACACATTCCTTCCAGTTTACTGACTGTGAAAGTCCACATTTTAATAGCGTTTAGCTGCCCTGTTGTCTCTGTACACCCACTGTTGGACGACCCACTTAAAGGGCAAAAGTTCACTTTCTGTCATAAACTCCCACCGGTCTGATATAAGTTCACTATCACTTTAAAAGCACCACCCATGCATGCTTTTACACGCGCACACACATACACACACACACCCACACACCCACACACCCTTACACACATTTCTCCTGAATTTCTAAACCATAAAACCCATTCACACCCTGTTAGCAGGAGGAGGCAAGAGATAACAGATCTGTGTGAAAGAGTAAGTTGTTTCCAAGAATTAAAATAGTTATTGTAACAACAGTGTTTCCCTTTCATCCATAACTCAGCACATTCCAGAGTGAACCCACCCTTCTCCCCTCATAACATCAACAGGCCACACAGTCTGTTTACTCTTTCTGCTTTTCTTTTCTGCCTCCATTTCAGTTGTTCCAGTTATTTTTATTCATTTTTTCCTCCTAAAAGAATGAGAATACATAGAAGCAAATATCATAATGATCTGCACTGTTATGTTAGAGGGACAAGAGAATGCAAACCAG
>JBBIGA010069626.1:0-12083 GCA_037576975.1 Alestes dentex
CACACACACACACACACACACACACACACACAGTGTCAGCACCTCCCACCACCTACCCTCCATATCTCTAGAGGAGCATGAAAGGGGAGGAGCTTTGTGAATGTGGGCGGGCCCTTACAACAAAACAGCCAAACTCCACTGCCCTGTCAAGATTACCCGTCCAATCAGAGCACAGAAAACCTCAGACTCTCATCCAGCCAGCTCACATTCGCCTTGGTATCATCACTGGGCAACCCTCACCAGGACCAAGAAAGGAACGGAACGACAAGAGTATGTACCTGGTGCTTTCTCCCTCGTGTTTTCTCTCTTAAAAGGGACATTTGGTAGAGGACCTTATTCAGAGTGACCCAGTCCGTCCGTCCCCGGGCCCGTCTTCCAGTCCGTCAGTTACAGACACAAAGTCTAACATCCAAACCTCAAGACCACAGCCACTTGTGTAGCCACTCCCACATACCTGTGAAGAGAGAAGCCAGCGTGCCGAGCAGCGTGTCCGAGTTCAGATCAGCCAGAGTAGAGAAGAACGGAGACTCAGGATAAAGACCTCGGGCTCGCACACACAGATGAACTGCCTGTCTAAAGAAAGACACACACCAGAGATAAGACACCTGTACAGTCGACGTTCCGAGACCACCCGTGAATTGTGAAAAACTATGAATTTGTGGGGAAAAAGCGCTTGTCTAGCATCAGTATCTTGCAAAATAATTGTAAATGATTGTCTTTTTTCCTTTTAACTGACTTAATACAAATTAAAAAATGTAATTTTATAGTAAAATAATTAGATGTGCTACACTGTAAAAATTAAAAGTAAAATAAAAACATACCCCATAAACAATCAAAAAAAGTCTTAACCCTAAATCTGCTCCAAAAACAATTTAATTTCATTTTAAACTCAGCTTAATATATTACCCTAAAAAAATGTAAAGGTAAACTCGAGACGCTCCACACTGAAACTGTCCTGATGCTTAATTCTGGGCTGCAGCATCACAGGGCAGCAGCCAATCAGCAGCAAGGAAAAATAACGCTCTCGGATTGGCTAATTTCAAACCTCCCGTCTCTGAGTACAACAGTTCTTCCTCCATCCCAAGATGTGCTTTTGTATACCCTTGCTTTGTGTTCGACAGTACCAAAAAATGTACAGTTGTACTTAGTGTGGAAATGTAGCTGATTTTTGACAGACATTACAGAGACAGGCAGATATAGATATAGACATGGACGTTACATTACAGATATATATCTCGTGTGGGATACGTGGGACATACGTGAGACATGTGGACATGGAACACACAACCGTGTGGGGGAGGATGTGTGTATGATGGATGTGCATATGTTCAGCTGTATGAAATGTGTGGCGGTACTGTACTGTGGATGTGACAGTGAAGAGATACTTCTGAGAGGTGTGGTTTAGGTGGGTCTCGCTGGGAAGGGAGGGGGGCTGAGCTGAGCTTAGGGTTGAAGACTGAGTTGGAGATGATAGCTAGTTCCTCTGGTTGCGCTGTCCCGGACCCGGCCCTGATAATAAACCCAGGGGGAGCCCTTGACATCGGAGAGTAGGAAGAGGGGCATCAGAGGGTGTGTGATCCTGAACCCATAAGGCCCCCCACCCACCACCACCCCAGACGATAACCGACCCAGGCAGCCAGGTCCAACCGGTTTCCATGAATTTGTGGGAGTTTCCGAAAACAATTATTAGTTCGGTTCTAAGAAAAAAAATATCTGAGGCCGTGAACTAAACCGCGACATCGTGGGGGTCGACTGCATTATAGAAATAAAGGTTGTTCTGTGTGCTTTACCATTTCTGTTACCTGTATTTGCTGTGTCTGAGGTACTGGGCGATGTGGATGGCGGTGTCTTGGTCACTCTTGCCCTGTTCCTCCCACTCCTCCTCTTCAGCGTCTTCTCTTTCTGCATCACCACCAGCCTCCAGGTAACTTTTGACTGTGTTTGAAACTTCTGGCTCCATTGCAGCCCACAGATCATGTGCTGAGATCACAGCAACTAAGACGAGACACAGGACTAGATTAGCGAGACCGCTGCAAGGGAGAAAAGATTTCTAATCAAATCGTAACCAACATGCATACAACTGATATGCCTCTTCAGTTAAAGAATCAGAAACATGTTACTAAGTTAACCTGCACCCTCAGATTACCAAAGACAGAGTTCACAGCCGACTAGATCCAGCAGAGAGCTGAAAATCTGTCTGTGTCCACACACACACACACACACACACACACACACAGTGTCAGCACCTCCCACCACCTACCCTCCATATCTCTAGAGGAGCATGAAAGGGGAGGAGCTTTGTGAATGTGGGCGGGCCCTTACAACAAAACAGCCAAACTCCACTGCCCTGTCAAGATTACCCGTCCAATCAGAGCACAGAAAACCTCAGACTCTCATCCAGCCAGCTCACATTCGCCTTGGTATCATCACTGGGCAACCCTCACCAGGACCAAGAAAGGAACGGAACAACAAAAGTATGTACCTGGTGCTTTCTCCTTCATGTTTTCTCTCATCTCTTTAAGTTTGGTTGTTTCTTTTTCTAGAGGATTCTTTAAGTCCATGCTGCTAAGCTGTACAAACAAACAAAAAAAAAAATCATAACTTAGTTTATACATATGCCACATATTTATATTTTTGTATTATTTGCATAGCGTGCTGTTTATTCTATACTGTCGTGCATATCTTTATTCTATAGTTTTTGCTGCTCTTACTTTTGTTCTGTCCACTTTCTGCCGTAACAGAAATGTATTACTTGAGGGACTAATAGAGGTTTATCTTATCTCTTATCAAGTTGACTTAAGTTGTAGCTGCAAGTCAGTGGATACAATATCAATACATGTAAAGAGTAAATCTGAAACTAAAAAAAAAAGAAAAAAAAGAAAAAAAAAGAAAGATCTGTAGACATTTTTGTGCACTTTTACATCAGCGTATATACCTTGCAGCTGTAGGGATTGTGGGCGATGAAGGCAGCCAGGAGCTGGATAGCACTCTTACAGACATGAACTGATTTATCACCAAGACGACCAACAGCAAACCCCATCACTTCAGTGTATCTACATAATGGCAAAGCCTGAGAGAGAAACAGAGACAAAAACAGATTATTCTGTTGCTTCAAGATCATAAAAGTAACTCCCGCATTATAATAAACACAAAGCTGTACCTTGCTGTTGACAATTCGGGTGTACACCTGCAGCACCCGAGCTCTGACGTGCGAGTGCGTGTCGTGAATGTGCTCCTGAAGCGTGTCGAGGAAACGATCTCGATCTGCTCGGCCAGAATCGTCCAGCTTATCTCCGCTTAACACGCGTACCAGCACCTCTCCCAACACCTCACACACTGCCACTCGCATACTGGAACTCTACAAACACACACGATCAGACTCGTCGGATTTCAGTTTAGAGCAATCTGGGAATTTAGCATGTTGTGATCACCCTCAGATTACCAAAGGTGAAGTTCAACGCCTGCTGGATACAGCAGAGAACTGAGGGTCTACTTGTCCTGGCATGCATGTCCATACTCTGTTAGCTCTATTCACTCTCTCTTCAGTCTTTCTTAACAGAAGAGATGTGAGTGAGTGGCTCAATTTTTATAGGCAGGCCCTTACAACAAAGCAGTCCATCTTCACTGCCCTGTCAAGATTACCTGCCAAACAGGAACACAGGAAACCTCAGACCCGTACCCATTGAGCTCACATTCGCCTTGGTATCATCACTGGGCAAAAATCAACTTGTGTATGTGTGCCTCAATATTCAAGCGCCTAAGCAAAACCTAACAGCACTAGTTTTTGTTGTGTATCTGAGTTTAAGTCACTAAATCTTGCCTACATCTGGATGAGCACCCAGCAACCTTAATCCCAACATTCAGCCTCATGTTCCTACTCGCTCACTCCACTCCTCCAAGAACATCGTCTGGCTCTGCCCTCCCTACACACAAGAAGAACCCGGTCCAGGCCGGTCTCCCTCCGGCTCCCGAATGGTAGAATGAGCTGCCCCAGTCCGTAAGAGCAGCAGAATCTCTCTGCATCTTCAAAACCCTCCTGAAGACTCATCTGTTTAGAGAGCATCTCCTCTTCTACTGCACTTAATCTTCTTGCACTACTCTTACATAAAGATTTAGCACTTAGTTCTCTACTCTGGTGCTCACACTGTCCTGAAACTTGAACGTGTCTCATATTGCTGTTGGGATTAAAAGTGTCTGCCAAATGATCACCATGTAATGTAACGTAATGTACCAGATGTTGGCACTGACCTCTCCCTCCAGGTGTGTAAGAAGCACACTGATGTTTGGGATCATGGCTTCAGGAACTAGAGTGCTGAGCTCAGACAGGAAGGTAGAGAACGCCTTCACTCCAGAGCCCTCTCTGGCCAGCTCATCACTGGACTTCTGTCCAATCTCTCTGGAACAAATGCATGGAATGCACAGTGAACATCAAACACGTCTCTGTGAAACAGAGGCAATAATGAAAGAAAAGCACCAGTGAAACTTAAATTGCTTATAGCACCACTTCAGCACATTTTACCTCATAATCTCGCCTACGACGGACCGGACTTCATACTCTGAGCTCCAAGTTGACACTGCCTGCGCACACACTGAGGAGAGCTGCTCAAAGTGCTGTAGCAACTGAATCACCTTCACACACGCTCCTGCAAAAAATACACATACACACACACGGTTTATGTAAAAGTAAGGTTTACTCTTCTGCTTCCCTGCACTTGAAACAAAACAGCATGAACTACACCCGTCATAAGCTTATTTCTGTTAATGCTGTACTTTAAAAACAAAACAAAAAAAAAACCACAACAAAAAAAAAACCCACACTGTTCTACAAGTAATGGTTACAATTAAAAATGAACAACACTTTTTTTTTTTTTAAACACATGCATGCTACAGGCAAACCACACACACACATATATATATATATACACACACACACACACACACACACATACATATATACATATACACACATACATTATATATATATTTCCCCCCCATGAGTGAGTGAGTGTGTGTGTGTGTGTGTTTCACCTACCAAGCATGTGGTTGTATTTCTTCACCATCACTCCTAGTACGTGGATGATGGCATCTCGTGTGGGTTTGTTCTTCACGTGGCCAACTGTGGGATTCTCCAGCAGCTTATAACAGCAACACGTCACACAACTACACAACCCAGGTTAGATCAAGAGAAAATGCAAAATACATTTAGGACATTACCAAACAACAGTTGTTATATTTAGATACATAAAAGTTTAGAAAAAGATGGAAACCCCTCCCCCCCAAAAAACCCAAACTATAGCATTTTCTTTCATTAATAACTCAACTAAAAATTGTATATGAAGGTTAAGCACAGTTCATAGAGAGCAAAGAATTTAGAGTGTACTCACACTAGGCAACGCATACCGAGCCCAAGCATACTGACCCCCAAAACCCTGTTCATTTGACAAGTGCGATAAATCTATACAGTGGCTGGGCACACTTGAGGATGTGGGCCTGTTTCAGTTGGACAGAGGAGCGAAATCTATCGTGACCACTAACCGTGCCCAGGGGCGTCCCGATTAACAAACAAAGAAACGAGACTGCAGAGATGCAGTGTTTGCTAGGAATATGGGAAGTATACAGGAACAACTGGGTACAACACACAATAACTTTGTAAAACAGGCAGCTACCTACAGGCTTGGGGATGTGAACCACTGAATGATGATGTGACCAGCTAACCCCCCCCCACCCCCCCAAAAAAAAACAGAGGCTCGGTGTCTGAAGGCGCAGGATGCCCACTGGACAAAAAAGATAAAGCAGTAACATGGTGCGACATTGGCATGCTTGGGTCCAAATGTGAACGCAGGCACCCAGGGAAGTGAGGAGAGGTACAGTCATCTTCAGGCACGGTACCAGGCAGGCCTTGCGCAAGTACACCCCAAGAGTTAACTAATACTGAAGACAGATCCAGGGGCTTGGATATCCACCTGACAAACTCCTCCTCCACGAGTGAGAGGTTCCACAGAGCGCGGATGTCCAGCTGGAGCAGTTGGCTTAGACACTGCAGCACAGTTTCTCTCTCGCTGTCCCACTGCTGCAGGCCTTTACCAGCCTTCTCCTTTTTACGGCCCTGCAACACACAAGCTTCAGTGATGACTGTTTCTGCCTCATGTCTTTATACAGATGAGATTCAAAAGACTAAAACATACTACAAACATATGCTGACAGGAGACCTGACGAAGATTCAGTCAGGACCGAAACACTGACATCTGTCGAGCTTCCCCGGTCCTGTTTGCCGTAGTTGCATGACAGGGCTCAACCACTATCAGCTAAATATATTTTCGGCAGGCTGCCTCAAACCGAAATCCTGAAAATCAGTTATGTAACCCTGCCACGACCACAAATAATGTATAAAAGCTAGAACGGGGCAGCTAAGTATAAAAGCTAGGGCGGGTCAACTAACTTTGTTCCTACTACCTTCATCATTAAAACACTAACAGTGCCAGTACAATACCTTGCCAGGTGCCGTCACTATGCTCTCCCTGCAGGAGTCACTCTCCAGATTCTCTGTGAGTTTACAAAGCAGGAACACGCTCATCTTGACGGCGTTCAGCTGCTGTTTGCGGTCTGCTGCAGACAGAGTGCCGGACAGGAGCGCGGACGGCAGAGAGACGGACAGGCCTCTGACCACTGAGAGCACACAAGAGAAAGTGGCGAATTATGAGACATTTAGTATCAGAAGTCATCTGAACCACTGCAACCAACCTTGTATGAGAAACTCCAGGGCATCCTCCTTCAAACCCACATCCACTGAGCGACAGTGCCTTTGAAAATTAAAATAAAATACGTAAGTCAAACAGGTCATCTTCAGCAACAGAGACTCAAGGGTAAAGGGGGCATTTGGCTGAAGCTCTTATCCAAAGCGTCTCAGTCTTCAGTTACAGGGACAGTCTCACAGTCATCAGTTACAGGGACAGTCCCCCTGGAAACACTGAGGGTTAAGTGTCTTGAACAAGGACACAGAACGTGGGGGGGTTTGAACATGCAACCTTTTGGTCATTGGGTTCACAGACAAGTGTTTCACCCTCTAGGCCACTCCCACTCTGGTAGAGTACAGATGCCTACTGTGATAACATCAGTGCTCATTCTGATTTAACCTTAGGTTTAAACTTCTAACTAAAATATTAGCCCGTCATTTTAATCATATGATCACTACTAGTTTCGCTGACAAAAAGTAGGTTTTAGTCCAATAATTTGCATTGGTTAAATGCTTCCGCAATCTCAATTAAGATGCGTACAGAAAATGAACCCACGGACTGTCTGTTTTATGGGTCAGAAACTAGCAATCTTTATTTTTAACTTCGTTGTTTTGTTATCATTTTTAAAATATCAGGCCCAATGAGCAAAAATGTCCAGTATTCCAGATGACGACTCCATCTGTCTGCTATAAAAATAAAAAACAAAACACAGAGCCGCCATTTAACCAAATGATGTTCAACGGCTATGCAGCCTAACAACCTTGCCAGTCCTGCGTACTGGCAGGTTAGGAAAGTAATATCTAAAATCTGGGATTTTCAGCAGTGACAGACAAGCCTGCCTGCATGATCATTATTGATTATTCTAGTTTAAAGTGTTTTAATTTGTTAATACCAAACAGTAAGGGCGCAAGTGAGCTCTATGCTGTTTCCAGTAGGGAAGTAAGGGGCAGCCCGATTCCCCTGTTTTTCAGTTTGTCTTCACACAAAAATAAACACTGAGAAATCAGGCGATGTACTTACTTTAGAACACTGTACACTGTGTCAAAATGTTCCAGAATGCACAGCGGGCCCTGGCTCCTCAAAGCACCTTTAAATGCTGATTCAGAGGAGAAAGAGAGAGTGAACTACAGAACTGGAGGACTATATGGTCTTTAGAGCGTATATGCCATATTCAGGGGAATTAAATATAATCTGAAAATGCAGTTTAAAAAAGGAAATCAATGAATGCAGAGGCCTAACAAGCAGCAAGGAAACACACGAACATTTAGTGGGTAAATCATGTTGTATATACACGCACCGTTCAGGTAAGAGGGCAGCTGCTTAACTGAAAGCACTTCTTGAACCACATACTGGTTGATGGCTCCTGATTTTAGCAGATCATCCAAAGAAACTGGGACCACGAAATCCCACGACATAGCTGTCAACACAAAGCAAACATTCACAGCTAAGTACAAACGTTTACACAGAAAGATGAGATAGAGATAAGAGGAGATGAAGATGAGAATAAATTAAGATCCCTTTGTTAGTCACACATGTGGGAAATTTGTACAAAGAAAGTAGAAGCAGCAAAACCTATAGAATAAAAACCAACACACACAACAGTATAATGTAAAACTATAATACAAAAATATGAAAGTTTGTACGTGTACACACACACACAATTAAGCACCTACATTTTACCCCTAGGTAATTCTCAGTTTCTCTGTCAGCAGAATTAGTTAGTCAGAATATAAAAGAGATAAAGGAAATAAAGAGAGTTTTCTAGTTTTACTGACTTCATTTAGAAGTACCGTTAGCATGTTAGCTACAGCAGAAAACACGAGGTCATTTTTACAAAAACCGAAACAACGGCTGGTTGGTATTATAAATATGCAGTTAAGAGACAATGCTGCAGCAGTCCTAGCCGAGTGACACGTTCCTTAAATAAATGAATAAATAAAATAAAAGCTGTTTTGTAAATTCTAACCGTGAGCTGAAGAGGCTAGCGTTAGCACCTTAGCTTCTGAATTCAAACCACACGGCTGAGGAAAGAAACAGCTAACAGACAGAAAATCAGGCCCAAACAGGCCATGATACTCACCTCCAAAGAGAAGAGGAGTTAAATCAGAGAGCGGCGGTGTGGAGACTGAGGTTCTGAGCTGGTCTGGACTCGGAGTGTTTCTGTTTCTCTCCCTCAAGTTTGAATTCCCTCATAAGCCCGCCAAAGAAGTGCGTCACAGCCCGCCTGCTGATCTGATAGTCATGAGGATCCGCCTGCCGCGGGCTCAACCAATCACAGCAGCGAGGAGATGAGCTACAGATCCGCACTTTCACCTCGGGCTGAGGAGGCTTCAACATTTCAACGGACACAGCTCAGAAATAAACAAATAAATAAACAGATAAACAAATAAACAAAAATATACAAAAAACAAAAATGAACAGAAGAAACGGAAATAAACAAAACCTGAAATAAGCAACAACAAACAAAATAAACAGAAAAAAACAAAAAACCCGAAATAAACAGAACAAACAGAAACGAAAACAAACAGAAATAAACAGAAAGAAAATTTTAAAATAAACAGATGAATTATAAATAAACATAAATAAGCAGAAACAAACAGAAATAAACAGAGGAAACAGAAACAAACAGAAAAAACAGAAATACACAGAAAAACAAATAAACAGAAACTTACCTTCTGTTATTTTCTTTAAAGCGGTGGTAAAGGGGAACAGGGGTCTCAGGGTCTAAAAGAACAGATAGAAGTGTTTTATTTGCCTACAGGCCTCTGAGTGAGAAGGATTTTATTTTTCTGAGGTTTTATGTGTGATGTTAATAAAGGTGCCTTTTTAAAACACCACTCAGATTAACCACTGTTTTAGATGAAAGAGGAAATGGAATATCTGATTACACCTTTAAAACGATGAATAATTAGAACAATGCCTCACACTTTATAACTTTTCCTTCTCCTTATTTTTAGGATCATAATGTAGTGTCTGTACTCCTGTTTGTTATTTTTTTGTAGTTACATTTATATACTGGTGATAGTTCTGAATCATTGCAATAAACAGTGGAAAAACAAAAGAAGTATCGTGTTTAATACACTGAAATGACAAATGCGACATAAACATCCAACATGTGAGGATAAAATGTGTCTTACTAGAAATGTATGTGTTCTAGAGTAACACATCTCTGCTGTGTGTTTAATTTCGGTTTAATTGGACTTATTTGTGTGTGAAACAGGCTGTGTGTGTGTGTGAATTTAGGTGCATACAGGATCACCTAAAAAGTAAAAAGTATGTACAAACAGCCTCTTGATTTTACAAAGGAAAAGTTTTGTGTGGCTTGTTAAAGTAATTTCCATGTAAATGATTTCGAATTTTCAGTTAAATGACAGAACCCGGAACCACTAGAGGTGTAAATGAGTCCAGTAACGTCTTCATCTGCATACTAATCAATACCTCACACTAATCAATACCTCACCTTAACGAGTCGATAGGCAGTAACTGTCCATACAGCTGTGTATTTCACAACATTTCATCTGTTTTAGTCTGTTATTTTCTCCTCAGGCCAAGGACTCTTATTATGAAATTTGTCATAGCGAGGAAACGGCACGTGTGTGTGAGTTTCAGTGGATCTGTGTGAGGAACCCTGTGAGTGTGTTAGATCTCTGGTTATGTCTGAGGAACCCAGTCTGTGTGTCAGATCTCTGGTTCTGTGTGAGGAACCCTGTGAGTGTGTAGGATCTCTGGTTCAGTGGAGCTGTGTGAGGAACCCTGTCAGTGTGTTAGATCTCTGGTTCTGTGTGAGACACGCTGTGTGTGTGTTGGGTCTCTGGTTCAGTGGAGCTACGTGAGGAACCCTGTCTGTTTGTTAGATCTCTGGTTCAGTGGAGCTGTGTGAGGAACCCTGTCAGTGTGTTAGGTCTCTGGTTCAGTGTGAGGAACCCTGTCAGTGTGTCAGGTCTCTGGTTCAGTGTGAGGAACCCTGTTAGTGTGTTAGGTCTCTGGTTCAGTGTCAGGAACCCTGTCAGTGTGTTAGGTCTCTGGTTCAGTGTGAGGAACCCTGTCAGTGTGTTAGATCTCTGGTTCAGTGTGAGGAACCCTGTCAGTGTGTTAGGTCTCTGGTTCTGTCTGAGGAACCCTGTCAGTGTGTTAGGTCTCTGGTTCAGTGTGAGGAACCCTGTCAGTGTGTTAGGTCTCTGGTTCTGTCTGAGAAACCCTGTCAGTGTGTTAGGTCTCTGGTTCTGTGTGAGGAACCCTGTCAGTGTGTTATGGAGTTTCTACCGGACTGTAACACCAGATACCAAGATGTGGAGTTCTGGAACCAGAGGTACGAGAAGGAGGAGAGCTTCGAGTGGTTCGGGGATTTCTCCAAGTTCCAGCACCTTCTTGTTCCACACGTGGGGAAGGACGACGCCATCCTGGTGCTGGGTAGGTGCTGCTGGGACTGTTGGACCGTGTTGAGATGAAAGAATCTGCACTAATTTCTAATCACAATTTAAACAAGATAACACACTAATGAGGGGCAGCAGGTTCCTACTGGTTAGGGAAGAAGGTAGTGGGTTCGAATCCCCACTGAGATACCCCTGAGCAAGGTATTTTTGCTCCCCCACAGTGCTCCCCCACACACACTGCTTCCCCCCACACTGCTCCAAGGGGCCACTTTCCTTTCCTTTAAAAATGTGTAATTAGGGAGCGTGAACAGCAGGGGGCACTACAACATTACGTGTAAATAAGCTGATGCGTAGCTGTCTGGTGAAGATGCAGATTCCACACAGACCGGACCCTCTCAGGGACAGCAGGCCGTCTCGCTGCCCCTGTCCCACCGGGCGGACCCCTGTCCCACCGGGCAGACCCCTGTCCCACCGGGCCGGGCTCCTGTCCCACCGGGCCGGGCTCCTGTCCCACCGGGGCGGACCCCTGTCCCACCGGGCTGGGCTCCTGTCCCACTGGGCTGGGCCCCTGTCCCACCGGGCGGACCCCTGTCCCACCGGGCCGGGCTCCTGTCCCACCGGGCCGGGCTCCTGTCCCACCGGGCCGGGCTCCTGTCCCACCGGGCGGACCCCTGTCCCACCGGGCGGACCCCTGTCCCATTAAATGGGTTAAATGGGTTAAATAGCATGTTCATGGTCACTGGGTCACTTTCGTCTTTAGGAACTTCAGTTAAGGATCATAGTGTCGCAGTTCTTTTCTTTCTGAGCTGCATCCTGGACCCCCACCGTGTCCGTGGTTATTGGAAGATCCGTCTGTGATGCAGTTCTGGTGCCGGACCGGCGACCCCCAGGCTGTCCACACTGCAGTGCCACGACTGAACTCTGGGGGCACTTTCGCTCCAGCACTGTTGCACTCTCTCTCTCTCTCTCTCTCTCT
>JBBIGA010069647.1:0-12080 GCA_037576975.1 Alestes dentex
AACCTCGCGCACCAGCTCAGGCTCCTTCCCCACCAGAGAGGTGACATTCCATGTCCCTAGAGCTAGCTTCTGCAGCCAAGGATTGGACCGCCAATGTCCCCGCCTTCGGCTGCCACCCAACTCACACCCCCATGGCCCCACCTACGGGTGGTGAGCCCATTGGAGGGGGGACCCATGTCTCCTCTTCAGGCTTTGCCCGACCGGACCCCATGGGTATAGGCCCGGCCACCAGGCGCTCGCCATCGAGCCCCACCCCCAGGCCTGGCTCCAGAGGGGGACCCCGGTGACCCGCGTCCGAGCAAGGGAAAACATCTCCTCATGGTATTTCTCTTCATTCGGGGTCTATCTTCGTCGGGCTCCTCACCCAGGACCTGTTTGCCATAAATGACCCTACCAGGGGCATAAGCCCCGGACAACATAGCTCCTGGGATCATAAGAACATGCAAACCCCTCCACCACAATAAGGTGTTGGCTCCAGGAGAGGTCTAAAAGTAATTTTTTTTTTTTTTAAAAGGTAAGTTTGATTTACACCCTTTAGGATCTCTGGGTCACACAAGCAAATGGATGGACACGCACAAAGGTAAGTATTTTTCTTTACAGGTTTATTACAGTATCCCACAGTAGATTGCATACACTGTAACTGTTAGGGCCCTCTGGTACAACCCCCCTCCCCTGGCTCACCCATGAACGCCACAGCACACACAATCTTAACACCACAAGCCTAAATAGGGCACAGCAAAACTATACTGAATGTCACAGCAACCCAGACAATCACACACACACACCAGGGGGGAAGGGAATAAAGGAGTTGGAAGGGGCACACTAACACACATAACACAACCTACATATACTGACACACAAAAGGTAAATCAAACTTAACCACCGGGCCTCCACATTCCACCATGAGTCCATGATTATTCCACAATTTAGTTTCCATAAATACACTTTGACTGAAGAACCACAAAGTGTCAAAGAAGCACAAATGACCACCAGCAGCACAGGGTGAAGAAGATCATGGGCCCCTCTGGATCCTGATCTGTGTGAGAGAAAAAAATTATCTGTGGCAGGGGTTGCTAGTACTTATTTCCCCCTCTTTATAAACAGCTCTGGAAAAAAATGCAGATTTATGCATACTGCAGTTTATTTTTAAATCAGCATATCTAAGAGTATGACAACCATTCCATGCCAGTGTCTGTTAAATTCCTACACAAGCACCTCATTCTTTTTACAACTCAGTAATATGTGTTTGAGGGCTGCTCAGGCTGCACAGGCAGCTACAGGCTTCAGGCAGTGACAGGCTGAATCTTTTCCTTGGGAAGCTGCTCTGGCACGTCAGGCTACTTCCTCCAGATGGCGCACCACCTCACCATCAGATGCCGGCATTCATTTGGTGCAGCCTTTTGCCACGTGGGTGTTGTTACTCCCAAACCAAGTCCCCCTCTGCCAGGTTGGACTTGCTCAACAATATCCTGGTGTCCAAGGATGGCCTTTGCTTCTGCTACTGCCGAAGCTGAGTGCCGTTTCCTCCTTTTTGCTAAAATGATCTCTTCAGCTGTTCAGACCAGAACTGAGACACCTTGAGCCTATCAACAGCTTGTTGAGCCTTGGTAGCTTCTAATAAATCTGTAATAATAAATAGCACCACCCAAAAATCTTTGGACTTCCTTTACCAAGTTAGAAACTGGCCATTCGGGGAAGTTGACTGAATCTTGGTGAAACGCACACTTTTTGGCTTTGAAAAATAATTTAATTTTGACTAATCACTTGAGTACTGTGACTTCTTGTAGGTGTGTTTTTAGGTCAGGTGAGTAACTTAAGATGTCATCTATGTATACCACTACAAAGGTACCTAGAAATTCTGCTAGGACCTTGTTGACAAACATTTGGAATACAATGGGGTGTTATAGAGTTCATATGGCATGACAAGGTATTCATAGTGCTCGCTAGTGGTTATGAAGACTGTTTTCCATCCATCTCCTGGGCAAGTCCAAAACAGATTGTATGCACTCTCAATGTCTGAGTGAAAATTTTCCTCTGTCATTTTCAATTAAAGAAGGGATAAGGAGCAAGGGGAAGCAATTTTTGACCATAGTGTTGTTGAGCCCCTGATAAGCTATATATGAGTGGAGCCCGTCAACTTTCTTTTGACAAAGAAAAAGCTAGAATCAGCCGGTGATGATGAGGGATGAATATAGCCTAGATAAAGTTAAAAATGTAGTCATCTAATGCTTTTGGTTAAAGCATGGAGAGCGGATAAACATGCCCCTTAGATAAAGGAGAACCAGGAGGGAGTCAATGCAGACCCGGCACCAGACACGGATTTGCGGACAGGCCTTGCGTTGCTTTGGGGGGGGGGCACACATTTTATAGGCTACTATAGGTACTGCATAGCAAGCTAGGTGTCGTTCAAATAAACGCATGCAGCACATGATGCAGTAAGATACATCAAGAGCTGATTTTATTTAGAAATCAACTAGTAACAGCCTCTAACACAACGTCCTGAATAACACAATCTTCACAATCCTCCGTGCCTGGTTCAGCCGCCAGTGATCTCTGCACCGCTCCCCCTTGGCTAGCAGATACGTACTGGCTTGTAGCTGGAGATTGGTCAACCTCTTGTGTTCGCTCGTCTATGACATTCTCCTCAAACCTATTTTGCCTGTTAAAGAAACGTTGTACATCCATTTTCTTTAGCTTGGTGTAGTTTTCCTCATCTTTAGTTGGTTTTCCGAAGTTCTATCACTAGTTTGTGATAGGTTGTGTTCGTTGTTACAGTAAGAGTAGCTTACCATTTCCGTTTAACACAGACCATTTGAAATTACTAAATTTTAGACAAAGCACTTTTTCTTTTTATTGAAAAAGAAAAACTATTAATCATAGCAGCCTGCGATTATTAGTATTTTTTCAAAAACAATGTTGTAAGTGTTTGGTGGAATGACAGGCTCGTATTCCCAGGGCGGGCCCAAATGAGTCCGAGGGCGGGCACGGCACCCTAAAGCCCGCCCATGACACCGGGCCTGAGTCAATGGTACAATTGCTGGCTCAGTGAGGTAAAAATTTCTGAGCTTGGATAGGGAAAAAAACTTATTGGCGGTCTGCCTACTAAAGAGTAATGTCAAGTAAAGCCTGGTTTATGTCATGATCAGGGCTGTCCACTGATAAAGGGAGCTTTTTGCTTATTGCATGATGAACTGTAACAGTTTTCTTCATAAATGAAACCAATACATAGTTTTAATTGTAATCTTATCAATTATTTCCTCGCCTAAAGTCCACTCATTGATGATTCTGATTTTAAAAGGTGGGGTATACTTGTGGTAAAGGATTCCTAGGATGTTTATGAAGATATCATATAATTTCTAGAGTCTAAGATAGATGAATACACGTTGATCATTCTAATGGGCTTCCACCGAAACTCCAACTTGACCATGGCTTGGCTATATAATTCTTTGGTTATTGTCACTGAAGGAGATGATTCGAATTGGTTTTTAGGAACTGTAATTTATGTACTGGAGCTCCATTGTACAAACGTAGCTGGTAAACAAAATGTTGAGTTCTTTCTTCTTAATCGAGTTTACCTGCATCAGCTCTCCATGTGCATGAGATTCCTAGGTTGTACTTAGAATTAGATTTATTTGCATCAACTAAAGAGTATAAAGTCTTGAAAATCTTGAAATTGAAAGCCAAATTGTTTGTTCCAGGGTTAGGGCTCAGTTTTCAGCTCCCGTTTTGAAAGCACACAACTTGAATCAACTTGCGGCTGCGAGAGTTTGAAACCGTAATGAGAACTGTAAGGTTTCCCTGTTGCAAGTTGATCTATCTCTCTCGGGCCCCCTTCCAGAAAGACGATGGTCAAATATCTCCTTAAAATTTGTCTACTCAGCTCCTCGTTGATTTGGTCCCACTCTGCTGTTGTTCATTTATGTGCTTTCTCCATAAATAATGAGATCAGAAACACTACTTTAGCTTCATCTAATGGATATGACCTTGGTGTAATTTACAAGATAAAGGCAACACTGTAGCAACAAACTTTGGCATTCAATTGAATAATTGTCAAATAATTTGGGCATGGGTACAGGAATTAGCAGAGGTACAACCTGAAGTGGTGTAAGTTTGGTGGCTTCCGACAGGGCAGATGCAAATCCTAAAGTGTGTCATGAATTTTTTTTTTGCGTAATACTTCATAGTTCTCCAACAGGGCTCATTGGTGGGCCAATCTTATAAGCTTCTGCTGTGTCCATTGTTGGTGAAGTATTCCATAACTAACGCAGACTCAGTTGCGGTTTGGGGTTTATATGATCTATAAATACAGACAGTCCAAAGTCACCATCAGGTGAACAGGTATCACAGAGGTGATCCAAAAATACAATCCAATGATAGGAGTCAGAGAGGTGCACAGATTAACATACAGGCTAGGCAAAAACAATGCAGAAGTCAAAAACCATAAACAGTAGTGTCAGAGATGTTGCTTTATGCATAAGTAAAAGTACAAAGAAAGGTAAAATCACAAAAGGCAAGAAGGATCACAAGAAATACTCAGTACACCAGAAAACTGGCGGTATTTCACAAAATAATATCATGACAACCAATCTTATTAAGGAAGTATTAACATACCTAACACAATGTTCTAGAGTTCCCCTAGTCAGGAGTCAGATGTCACATATATCAGACCTCTTTTGTCCTTCATAGATTTAATTACATATTGTTCAAACAAACAATTTTTCCGCTTAATGAGCATTTTAATTATTTTGGGTCACATGATTAATCTTTGGCTAATGATAGAATAATTAACTATGAAAATAATATTTTTGTAGCCCTAATGATGTAACTTCTGCGGACTAAGCATAAATAACATTTAAGTGAAAACGTGGGTAGGGTTGTGTAAAAATTGCCTGTGAATAACTTGTCATTTCCAGCAGTGTAATTTCCAGCAGTGTCTTTGATGAAGTCGACACTAGCATGCTGATAATGAATTTGAAGCAATGGCAAGGAGCAATGGTTGCTAAACAGTGATTGGAGAGCTATGAAAATACGACAAAGGACTGGTTGATTGGACTACACTGTGCACATTCAATAATGATTAATAAATTAAAATATTCACACAGTTTGTTAAAGGTCATCTTCAAATCAAGCCTACAAAATACATCATAGCAGCCCCCCCGATGCATTGCATTAGATGTTGTAGACTCAAATAGCACTCTTTTCATGAAATGAAATCAACAGTGCTTGGTTGTTGACCACTAAACCACTATTGGCTGGATGTTTTTGGCAACACTGCTCTGCATGATATACACATTATGTGCAACACATTATGCCACTACCATGTCAATGCCACTGCTGTGGTGAGACTGTTTCACAAGCCAAATATCTGACCAGTAAGGGTCCTGTGGTGGTCCCGTTCCTTTGTTAGACAAGGTATTGAAGGATGATAAGTTGCACCAAAAGGGCAGCAGTCAGTAACTGAAAACCTACAAAGTGGAACTATATATTAGTTATACCTGATAACATGGCCAGTGAGTGTTGCTACAAATGAGCTATCCTTTATAAAATCACTACTCAGGTCAAAAAACACACATGAAAATCTATATATTTAGGCCAAGGTGGGCAATCTGGTGATTTTGTTCCTGTTTAAAAATTAAATGATGATGATCTTTATATTGTGGATCAGTGCTTGTATCTTAAAATAGATTTTGTTTAATTGAGAACATAAACAAAAACTAGTTTACAGCTAAAACTTCAAATACTGCTTAGTATGTCAGCCCATTATGCCATTATTCTATTGTATTTATTTATCTTTACATTTACATTGGATTAGGAAAAATGACTGCATTTATTCAATTAACATGATAAAATTTACATATTACCCACCATTACTTAAATTCAGACAAAGGCCAAAACCAAGGAACTCTAGAAATTAATCAGAAACAAGAGAACCACACAGTTTAGAAACCTCATCCAACTGTTAAAACATCTGTCAATAAACCAAAATGGCAATAAAAAGAAGCGCTAGTGGGTCTAAAATCACACCAAGTTGCAGGTGATAATTAGGAGTTGCCAGGGTTGATCCAGAGCAGGAAAATGCCAATCAGAATCAGTGCAGGTTTTTCTTGGGAGAGTGGGGTGTGTGTGAAGGCGTATCAGGTGTATGCCTGTTGTACCAGATGGAAAACATGTGTGGAAGCAGGTGTTTTCAGAGATATCATCAGACAACACATTTCTGCCTATTTATCTCAGTTTATTAATATCTCCTCCTGTAGTGATTCTTGGATTGGTTCTTGGCTTGTGATTTTTAATAGAAGCTTTACAAAAGGTAAAGGCTCTTTATACGTATGTTTTTTAAATATGTTTTCACACTTGCATGTCTCTCAACATATACTGACATAGTTCTGTAAAAAACAGAGCACTGTTAAATTCTTCAGAGAACCTTTTATGTAAGGTTTTCCTGATCTTAGTTTATGCACTGTGATGTGTGTGTTTATTAGTGGTGTCATTGTAAGGTTATTAGTGGTGCCACAGAGCTTGCAATAACCCAAACATACCAGATAATGCCCATTTTGGAGCTATGCATAAGCACACACTCACAAACACAGGGCTTTCCCATTTATTTTTGTATGACTGTAGTTAAATGCTGCTGTGCTAAACCTAACCTAATGTTAAGTTTGACCTTGGAAACCAAAAATGAGTCTTTAAACTAATAATAATAATAATAATAGTACATTTATTTATAGGCGCCTTTCACAGCACTCAAGGACACCGCACAAATTTACGAAAGAACAGACAATAAAATACAGTAAAATACAGTAAAAAATACAACAGAGCGAAGAAGATTAAATAGAATATGCAATTTTAAACAAGTGTGTAGCTTATTCAAACAAAAACAGTTCTTCTTAATTCCTTTTTTTATCCCCAACGTATTTTATTTATAGTTTTTATTTGTACCTTTGTTCAGTTCTCTCGCTGATAGCTAAGAGCTGTTTTTGTGCCAAACCTAACCAAAATCCAACCTTAGTGTGTCACATTAGGCTGACCCATGCCACTACCCTGGCCATTGCGTTCCCCCTGGAATTCTAAGCCAGTGTCCATTCATCTTCATGTTTCCAGCTGTTTACATCTCTGCTCAGTTTGTCTCTCTGTTTGACACAAACCCCACTTCCAGCTTCCCTCTTTGCCTCGGATGTCCCTTCAAGACTCTCTCTTTGTCACAACTCTGACTTTTCTTGTCTGCCTTGTATCTGAACTTTATTTGTTGTTTCCCACTATTTGATACATTAAAACGGTGTTTGCAAGCGTGTCAATTTGTACATCCCCACTGAAGATGAGAGACGAATGGATCAGCCAAGCCTAATGCACTCCTCTTCCTTCTGATGAGACCCTCAGCTTCGCCGGAATCCCAGATCTCCACCTTTATCTAGCCCCTCATCATATGTATTGGGCTGTGGCCATCTGGAGGGCTCACTGATTTCAGACAGTCTTCGACCATTTGGCCCAGGGCAGTCCAGCAGTGACAGACTTCTGCACTTTCTACCAGAGGAGCCAGCCCAAACCCTGAAAAACAAGTGTGTCCCAATACTTTTGTACATTTTATTTATCAGACACTTCTATCCAAAGCGACTACCATTCCCTAGCTACAGGGGACAGTCTCGCTGGAACAACTTGGGGTTAAGGGTTTTGCTCCAGAGGTAAGTGCCACCCCACTATATTTTGTTGATTTAGTGTATGTGCCATAATCATGCTCAAGCATGAGTTTGTATACAATTTACACACATTTTTGTATTAACCATTATGGTGTGCTGATGTACTAAGATTGCCCCTCACTGTAAGTAAAGGGACCTAGGCCAAATCCTAAAAACAGATGTGCCCCAATCTATTTGTCCATATAGTGTTCTTTCCAGAGCTGTTCACCATTCTCCCCTGATTCATAGCCTAATCTCACTGATACAGTACTGAGAGTCCAGTACATGGACAAGTAGCCATTACACCCGCTCACTGCCAGTTATGGCTCACTCTGCTGGCAGGGCACCAGGAATGGAAACCCCTCATTAGTAGATGGAAGGGCGGGGTGGTGTGTGTGTGTGTTGAGGGGGTTCAGGGAGTGGAGAGAGGGAGGAAAAGCTGCTTTTGACCAACATTAATCACACAATTTTGCTGAGGACTGCATCAAAGCTCCCTTCTCTTCCCTGTTTCTAGGTGACAGTGATCCGTAGCCAGCAGTTTCTATACCTTGCATGAGTCTCGCAACTCCAATACAGTTCAATTTCTATTTAGCATTGATCTGTTTAGAATAATTAAATATTACAAGAGTGACTGATTGCAAATGCTGTTCTGTGTTGACTGAGCAAAATGGGCAGAAATGAGTGGAAAGGATCAGAAAAAAATCTCCTGTCAACAAAGGTGCAGTGTTAATCAATCAGGTGAGCCACTCTGGCACACTGGAAAGATTAGAGGTCCTCCTCATGTGGGAAGCTACAATTTCCATGAAATTCTTTCTCTTCACGTCATTTCTCTCTCCCTCTCTCTCCCTCTCTCTCTCTCTCTCTCTCACTAAAAAGATAAAAGTATGTGCTTTTGTGAAGTGTTACAGTAAGATGCATCTTAGAAATCACTGTCTGAGAATAAAACTGCATGTGGTGTCTTATCTTGTGTTTTTGCATGTGACTGTGGGTATTAGATACTTTGGATAGCTGGTGTCATTCCCCACATAGGAACTTGACTTGCTATATTATTTTTCCTTTCTGTATTCTAAAATGAGTGTAATGTAAACATATTCTCAAATGGTTATGATAAAATGGAAACACTGACGTGTACCATGTTTTCCTGTCTCTCTCTCTTGGTCTCCCTCCCTCTCTCTTTCTCTCTCTTCCTCTAAAAAGACAAAAGTATTTGCTTTTTTGAACTGCATCTTAGCTATCACTGTCTGAGAATAAAACTTCATGTACTGTACTTACTTGCATCACACACCACTCTACAGCAGTGGTTCCCAAACCAGTCCTCAGGGACCCCCAGATGGCCCACATTCTTCCTCTATCCCATGTGATGCAGGTTGGGTTTGAGCCACTATAAGGACCATCTGGAGAACAATTACGTTAAAGTAGAACACACATTGCTCTTCAGCAGTTCTTAAACCAGTCCTCAAGGAACCCTGGATTACCCACCTTTGACCTCCATTCACATGTGTTATGAGTTGGGTCACAGCCTTCAGATAGAAGTGCTGGATGTGAGCAGATTGGGCAGGAAAGACTGGTCCGTTCTGGACAAAGGGTTTTCCACTGGAGCATGTTTTTTTAATCTCTAGATGATATGCATTGTTGCTGTGCTTACAATGTCCCTGTACTGCTTTTATGTAACAGAGGCTGTTTTGGCAATAGATTGAACTGCATTTTCTTACTTCGACCCTCTGAAATTGCTCAACAATGAAAGAGATGAAAAGATGACATACTTTTCTCCTGTAATATAAGCTAAGACTACTAAATGTTAAAAGGAAATAGCATTATTTGACAGAGTTGCATATGAGGCTGCATTTGAGGTTAGTAAAAACCCATTTTGTCATTTTTCCTAAATTTTTCCAACAGAAAACAAATACATAAAAATAAAACTGTATATCTGAATGTGTTCTCTGTAGAGGGTGCGTAATATACCACATAAAATATTCACACCAAGAAACATTTCAAAACCAGTGGTGATGATTGGGGCTGTGTTTATTGAAGTAACCTAAGCATTCAAATACAAATACTTACAAATAACAGCAATATTCCATCCTCCACAACAGAACACAGATAATGTGTAAATTTAAACCATAGTCTAGACTACAGAAACCTGAAATGACACAAGAAGGTCATGAAACAGTAGGCTCTATGCAAGAGTATCACACAGATCACAGGAATACTCTCAGAAATAAAGTACTCACTGTAAAATGAAAATGGGGATTAGAAACAGAGTGTTGTAGATGCTATTTATGAATATTCAAATAAAGATCAAGGTGGCAAATTTAATGTTGGGAGATTAAAAGTCTCTTCAATAGGTCACTGTTCTCTGCTACTCTGTCTATGATCCTGTCACTGTCCAGGGACATAAGGTGTTCCTGTGAATTTCTCCAGGTGTTCCTGTGAATTTGTGCTCCTTGATCGATTCTTGATATACTTGAGGACAGAGAAACTTCTCTCACAAGCTGCCTGTGTCACAGGCAGAGTGAGGAGAAACGTGTATCCTAAACCAAGGAGGTGGTAGGCATCTGTTAAGAGGTTGTACCGTGTAAGATGCTGGTAGCAGATGCTGTTTTTCATTTCTGCCTTGTGCACCACATTTGGGTCTCCTTCTGCGGTCCTGAAGTTGTACTCTTCAGGCACAGATTGCTTAAGCCGTGGCTACTGGACTGCCAGGCACTTTAACTCACACTGCAAATAGCAGGAGTCACCCTGTTGTCAAACTTGAGCAAGTATTTGCTCAGCTCCTGGAACGCAGCATCAGGCAAACCTGAGATGAAGAAACTTCAGGAAAGATTCTTGGATCAAGGAGAGCCAAGTCTGCATAGAGGGAACCATGGGTTAAAAAGCACCTATGGAAGCTCTCTGTAACTGTGTCCATGACCTGATTATGTACGTTTGCTTCACAGGCACTGGTGGCATTTGGAATAACTCTCATCACTTGCCATTTCACCAGCCATCATCTTCTTCTTTCTATTCCTTTTCTCTGGACGCATTTCCTCCACTTGAAGATCACATTCGTCTTCAGACATGAGCTTTGCATTTGCCCACTAAACTAAAACATCTGAACCTTTTTCACTGACTCAAAATCTTTTGCAATGTTCTTCAGTGAATCTTCAGTGGTCAGAACTGTTCAGTGAGCTGACAAGATGTGTCTGCAGAAATTTTGAAAGTGGTGTTTCAAAAATCCTAAGAAAAAGCTAAGCAGTCAGAACTGTCTCATACCTCCACGTACTCTTTTGCTTCGACATGCATTGATGTTTTAAGGTTTTCCTTTGCTTTAATAATTTCCTGTGTCCTGAGGACATCAGTGTAGTCACACTGTTCTGACTTTCCAAAGGACCCAAAAATCTTCTTCAGGGCAACATCCTTAGCCTACCAACGTGTATCTCCAATAATGGAGAGGCGTTTGTTTCGACTGTCCCGGCTACCCTGCTCCCACACATTCATCCTTTGATATGACTCAGGAAAGAAGACTGCAATATCGTAAGGAGAAGAGGGTCCCACTGGGAATGGACACTTCAGTTGTGTCAGCCAGAACTAAGTTTAGCACATGTGCATAACACCACACATGCACTTGGTTTGGTGCTTTGGAAGACAGCAGTGTGGAAAATCCTCTATATTGGCCTTGCATGTTTGACGCACCATCAGTGGCATTACTGATGCAGTTACTGATTTCCAAATAACATTTCTCCATCTGCAAGCATCTGAATGAAATATTGGCTTCACACTTCACCAGTGCAAAAAGCCTTTCCTGCACTGTGTCTTTGATATCCCTCAGAACCATAGAGCATTGCTTTTGGGATGTTATGTCTTGGGTTGTATCAGTCTGCACAGAAAACATCTCAGCTTCTGTCACTTCTTTTGAAATGATCTTTGTACATCTTCTTACTTTTTTTCCATGCACTCTGTTAGATGTTCCTTTATGCATACATCATATTTCCCAAGCAGAATGATGAGCTCTAAAAAGGTCCCATGATCAGTGCTCATGTCCTCCAGAGTATAAGCTGCTTTGAACTGTGACCCTCTGTAGCTACGTCCTCTCTTGGCAATTACCTTAATTACATCTACAACACATTCCAACACCTGCCATCTCTTTCATACTTGATGTCTGGGGGCCACTATTTGAGGACCATGTAGCAGACTGGCAATATTGGCTTTTGATGCTTGTAAGAAATAAGCTTCTGCACACACCATGTGCATGTAAAAGTGTCAGGTGTGATGTGTGATAAAAGGGTTTCAGCAAGAATGAAAGGAAAGGTGTACAAGACAGTAGTGAAACCAGCGATGTTGTATGGTCTGGAGAAAGTGCCACTGAGGAAAAGACAGGAGGCAGAACTGGAGGTTGCAGAGCTCAGGATGTTGAGGTTCTCTTTGGGAGTG
>JBBIGA010069669.1:0-12079 GCA_037576975.1 Alestes dentex
CATTGAGGGCAAGTCTAAAGTCAAGTCCCAAGTCTCTGTTTGTGTGACTTAAGTGCGACTCGAGTCCCCATCTCTGGCGTGCAGATACACTCACAACTGCCTGCTTCCATTCCTGAACAGTCTTTGCAATGGTGGTGCTCCAATCCTGCAGCCGAATCGCTTTAAGGAGATGCTCCTGGCGCTTGCTGGACTTTCTTTGGCACCCTGAAGCCTTTTTCACAACTGAACCTCTATCCTTCTTGACGATAAGTTCTTGATGATCCAACGTACGGCTGATTTGGGTCCGATATATGGTTGATATGGTTGATCTTACTAGCAGCAGTATCCTTACCTGTGAAGCCCTTTTTTTTGCAAAGCAATGAGGACCGCACATGTTTCCTTGCAGGTAACCATGGTTAACAGAGGCAGAACAATGATTTAAAACACCAACCTCCTTTTAAAAGCATCTAGTCTGCTATTCTAACTCAATCAGCAGGACAGAGTGATCTTCAGCCTAGTCCTCGTCATCACTCTCACCTGTATTAATGAGACGGTCACTGAAATTATGTCAGCAGGGCCTGAAAATGTGGCAGGGCTGAAATGCAGTGCAGCTGGTAGTCTAGTTGTAAGGGCGTTTGCCCTGCAATCAGGAAGTTGTGGGTTCGAATCCCAAGACTGTTAAGCATCTCTGAGGTACCCTTGAGTAAATGCAGAAGAATTTTGTGCTGTGGTGTGTTCACGTGTGACAGAATGGTCACTTTTGAATGGGTTTTTTGGGATTATGTTCATTATCATGGCAAAGAGAGACTTTGCAATTAATTGCAATTCACCTGATTACTCTTCATAATGTTCTGGAGGATATGCAAATTGCCATCATAAATACTGAAGCAGCAAACTTTGTGAAAATTAATTTTTGTTGTCATTCTCAACAGTTTTGGCCACGACTGTGCCCTGGAAGTTTGCTTGTCTCACCTGTGGCTACTTGACTTAAAACAATTACTAATAAATTACTAATGAATTGATTTAAAATAATTACTAATGTTTATTCATTAGAGCTGTTGGCATGTGATTTAAATAACGCTTTCTCCCTCTGTCCGGTTTAGGGACTACAGATCAAACAATCACACCCCTCTCATCAGTTAGTACACATAATGCAACAGGTGGGCTATCCAAACACAAAGCTTCAGGTTTAGCATCACTGTGTAATCCTGATAGAAGTAATCATTGAGTAAGGTCCTGGTCAGTGTACCATATGCTGCTTTTTAAAAAAGGTGTTAAAAGAAGTAACATTTCCTTATGCATTACTTGTCTCAGTCTCAGACAGATATGTGCAGTTTTCTCTCTGTGGAAGTGTAGAAACAGTCAGATATTTGCATATTCCAGAGGTGTCCAATGTTCCCTGCAAAGAATTTGTCACTGTGTTTGTGGGATTTGAATGTTGTATTTGCTTCAGGTACCACTAATGGAACATACAGTTCCACAGTGGAGGACACAGTGACACCAATGACATTAACTTCACTAACCACAGCCCGCTCTTACTCTACAGCTGGTGAGTTCACCGAATACAGTGGCCTTCATTTTTTAAATTCTTATTATTAATACTTATCTTTTTAAATTCCTTATTATTTCTCCCTCTGTCTGGTTTAGGGTCTACATATCAAACAAACACACCCTCATCGTCAGCTAGTACACAGAATGCAACAGGTGGGCTATCCAAACACTAGGCTTCAGGTTCAGCATCTCTGTGTAATCCTGAAGTTATCACTGGTGAATAAGGTCCTAGTTGATGTACCTACTTTTGTAAAGAGGTGGACATTTCCTTATGCAATCATTGTAATAATTCTCTTTTTGGAAGTGTAGAAATGGTCAGAAATGTGCATATTCCAGAGGTGTCCAATATTACCTGCAAAGAACCACTGTGGTTCCTCTTTTTCAGTCCTACGAACAAGCAGCAATGATCAGATTTTTGAAGAATTGGACCAGTGATGAGTGAGAGTAGTACCTCTGTTTGGCTGTAATGAAAACCTGCAGCCAAGTTTGAACTCCCATAGCCAATAACTTGCAGAGTGTGAAATATAAATTAGGGCTGTCGTGATTAGTTGATTATTATCAATTACTCTGTACAAAAAATTATTGATTGCTTAGTGATGAACTCACTGATGAAACAACAATCAGCAATGTTTGTATGTTTCTAGTGTCAAATTTCTTGCATATGAATTAAAGTAAAATATTTACGGTTATAAATGATGTGCATACTTGATTAATCGTCAAACTAATCGCTAGATACCAATATAATTATCAGTGACGGCCCTAAAGTAAACTTCTACCTGTAATAAAACGACAACCTAATCACTGACTCCTTTCATTCTAGTGGCAACACCCGTCTCTTGCAACTTCTCACAAAACTGTGGTGATCAGTGTGAGTAGTTTGTTCATTAATATCGTAAAACTGATCTTGACAGTGTCAGACATTATTTTGAACTGAAGAATAAGTGTGTATCTGTCTCTTGCAGCTGTGTACTACTGGATGGTGATAAGTGTTGAAGTAACTGTACACGTGTCTAATGAGTCACACATTACTGCATGGGTAAGTACGCGGCTGGCTGATTTTGGTTAAATGCCTTACATTTTGGGGTTAGCTTTTACTGGTAAATATTAGTAATGTTAATTATTAGTAATGAGTAATAAATTATTATTAATAAGTAGTATTATATTATTAGTAGTATTACATTAGGACTTAATATTACTTCATATTAATAATAATATTAACATACTAGGGCAGCTGGTGGCCTAGTGGTTGGGGAGTTGGCCCTGTCATCAGAAGGTCATGGGTTCAAATCCCAGGACTGCTAGTGGCACCACTGAGGTACCCACTATGCCCCTGGTGCTGTGTTCCTGGCTGCCCACTGCTTCACTTGGTGAATGGGTTAAATGGGTTAAATACAGAGACTGTTCACACTTTGTGCTGTGGTGTGTTAATGTATGACAAATGTTCACTTTATACAAATTATATCCTACAGAGGACTGTCTAATAGATCAAATGACTGATCTCTTTATTACTGCACATAGATATTACATGTCTGTAAAATATAATTACAGTAAACCCCTGAAATTCCAAGAGCATTCCAAGAGCACCCGCGAATTGTGAAAAACCGCAAATTTTTGATGTGGTAAAAAAAAGCCTAAAAATGCCTACTTTTAAAGTGTAAACCCTAAATATGCCCCCCAAATATGCTCCCAAAACACTTTAATTTCATTTTAAACTCAGCTTAATATATCACCTTTAAAGAAAATGTAAAGGTAAACCTGTATCTGTACTGTACAGTTTACATTGAACTCCCGAAGTGCTAGAATGTAAATACCGATGTTACCCCTGTATAAACTGTACTGTAATTCATGCAGGCTAATTTTCTTTGGTATGCGCCGTTGTTTTCTTTGGTATAAGCGGGTAAATACAGTAAATACAGTAATAAATTCTTTTAATTTACTGTAATGAAAATACAGGGCTTTAAGAAGAACAAAACGGAAAACACGAGAACACTTGAGACGCTCCACACGTTAGCTCCAACTGTTCTGATATGAGAACGGTGGACTGCAGCTGCCAGAGATGTGTCACAGGGCAGCAGCAAATCAGCAGCAAGGAGAAATGAATAATGCTCTCGGATTGGCTACCTCTGAGTACAGAGGAATTTCACCATCCCAAGATGCGCTTTCTTTGTGTTCTCTGGATAGTACCAAAACATTTATTTTCTTAATAATTTAGCATTAAAATGCATGAAAATTTATATTTTGTGGAGGATATTTGTGATTTCCGGAAACAATTATTAGTACGACTGAGACTGCAAACTCTGAACTGCGATTTTGCGGGGGTTTACTGTATATGGATTTGATATAATCACCATATTGGTGTGCTACAAAATGCTTTTCCAATATGTCCTCCAGCTCCAGGATCTGTTCCAGCAGCATATAGGTGAATGTAGCTCTACCCTCAGTGCCGCCTCTGCCATATCAACACAAGCGCTGTTTACGTTGACCACTCAGTCCTCTGAACTCGGCAATGGCTCTCAGACCAACAACACAGAGACCACATCTGCTCCATCAACAGAACATGTCAGCCCAGTTACTGCAACCCAGTTTCAGAACTGGACATCAGGAAGCAGGTGAAGACCAGTAATAACTGCTTTTCTAGAAAAGTGGCCGTGCACAGAATCTCGTTAAAGTGGGCGCTATCATTTATATTATTTAGCTTTGAAATCGGTCATAGACAATCCAGCGCCTAATATTCCTGGGTTGGAAAGATCGTGCCTTTGGAAGTTTCTGTTTCTTCCTGTCAACTTTACTGGTAAAATATTTAAAGAGTATGAAATTTGGATTATCCCTCTGGCGTTTGTAAATAAAGGATTCAGAATATGAAGTCAAGGCCAACAGAAGACTTCTGTTCTAATAGCTTGTGTAACCAGTGCTTCTTTCACCTTGTTTGCTTTTTCAGTTCAACAAAAGTGAATGAAACCGCGACCAGCATCTATCAAGTAAGCCTCAATTTCAGCTCTATATAATAGCTCTTTTGTGTGGCCTTTTTATGGGTCTTTTGTTCTCTTTTCAAGTTAGGCATGTGTATGTATTCGGGATGAATCATATTTTGATAAATGGAAAGTATAATCAGCTCTTTGTATTTTCAATTTCAGGGCATTGATGTCATGTGTGACAATAAGGTGGAAATACGGTCAGTTACATCTGTTTCTCTTGACATTTTTGACTGTAACCTTCTCCTACAGTGCAGAAAGCTGACATTTTTGTGATATATTCTGAACTGTTCTGTTTGTCCTGTAGGCAGACTACATGCACTGTGTTACTGCAGTTAAGTCAGGCAACCAGTCCGTGCTGCATTGCTCGCATCATAAACATAGTACAGATTAACGCCACCATCCAGGGACAGGTGGTCGGAAACCAAGTTGAGAAAGTGGGTAAGTGCCCTCACACAGACGTGTCCAACATTATACAGCTGTGACGTTAAAACACAAGAGTCTGAGATCTGTGCTCACCAGTGTGATGATTTTGTAGAAGCTGTTTGGAGCAAAATATAAAGCACAAAGATAATGTTTTAGAGCTCATACTATACAGAAATAGCATGCAGGTTTTTGACTTTTGGATGTTGATTGCCCAACAGCGAAAGGGCTTTGTCACGGTAATGGTGCAGTTCCTCCTGCTGGAAGCTTGGAGAAGTGTAATGGTTCTCTTGACTCTGTGGTTCCGTGTAATTCAAATGCTACACTTAATGTCTCATGGTAAGTTCAAAAGCACCGTCTAGATTCTGTTAAGTATTGTTCAATTAAATAATAGGTTTATGTGAGTCCCTGTCTCGCGCCCATAGACCCCAGGATAGGCTTGGATTATAGGAAATGAATGAATGAATGACTGTTTTTACCTAAATTCACATAAAACACGTAAACACTGGGGCATCTAGTAGTCTAGTGGTTAGGGAGTTTGCCCTGAGATCAGAAGGTTGTGGATTTGAATCCCAGAAATGCTAGTGACACCACTGAGGTACCCTTGAGCAAGGTACCATCCCCACACGCTGCTCCCTGGGCGTCCCTCATTGGTGGCAGCCTCCTGCTTCACTTGACGAATGGGTTTAATGGGTTAAATTGTTCTTTAAACTGAAATGTGTTGTTTCATTATTTCAGCAGTGGGAACAGTGGGAACGTATATGTTCCTTTGAATAATCCAAACCAGATGAACTGCAGCTCTGCTGGTATGTATAGGAAACAGTTAACAGCTTTAATATCTTTTTTCTTGCCTTTCGGTGCAAGTTTGTATTCTGGCCCAGAAACATCTATTCAACTTTGTCCAGCTATTTGGATATCCTGCTTATAGTCCAATATATTACAGTGGCCCTGAGAGTCAAAACACACCCACATTTCAAAAACACACCCACATTTTAAAAACACACCCACATTTCAGGAAACACACCCACATTTAAAAAACACAACCACATTTCAAAAACACATTTCAGATAACGGAAAGGGCGGGACTACACTTTTTGTTTGTGACTGGACAGTACCCATGTCACTCACGACAATTATTCCTTAGTCATTTCTTGTTTGTTCAGCGTTCACCTCGGACAAAAGTAATGGGACACACGGGCGAGGTGAACGGTTTTCGGCTAATAATTCTGGATCTCCGAGAGCTATTATGGCAAATGAGGGGTCATTGGAAAGGTCTTACCGAGCCCTATCTAACTGTGGAGTTTCACGGAGATTGGTGGTTGCCCCGAGCCACGAGCACGTTCCGGGGGGGGGGGGATTAAAGTATTGGGACACCAACATTAAAAATCCACAGTTAGATAGGGCTCGGTGACACCTTTCCAACTACTCCTTGTTTGCCATAATTTCAACGACGCTGAAGTTAGCTCCTTATTCACAGCTCCTCATTCAAAATTTTCGTTCCACCTTAAATACTGCACTCCAGGCTGCACTGTACTGAGGTACTGAGGTTTACATTCAGAAGTATGTTGCCTTATATGGACTGTTTCAGAAATGCATGTAGAAAAATAAAAACGTTTTTAATCTTTACATGGCAATGATCTCTTTCCACTCAAAATCTTAAACTATTCTGCAACTTTAAATCCTAGGAACCTGGCTCATAAAGACATGAATAGCAATTTCCAAGCAGGAAAATGCCTTAAATGCTTTGGTCCACACCAAAATAGGATGTGTAAAACTAGTATCACTTGTTACTTGTTTGGATCAAAATATTCTTCACTGTTAAATTAATGTGGGAACTTTGCTTGTGTGCACATTGGTTTATAATATATGGTAACTTCGTGGCAGGAAGGAATGGGTTGAATGCTTTGGTCCAAACAAGTAACAAATGAAGTTGTACACAACCTATTTTACCTTGAACAAGTGAGTTTTCAGTGGACCAAAGCATTTCTTTCCTGCCACGAATTTGCAGTATGTTATGAGGCAATGTGCATATGAGCAAAGTTCCCATGTGGATTTAACAGTGAAGAATGTTTTGGGCCAAATAAGTAACAAGTGATACTTGTTATACACATCCTATTCTGACCTGAACAAGTGTGTTTTCAGTGGACCAAAGCATTTAAGGCATTTTCCTTCTTGGAAATTGTTATTCATGACTTTATGAGCCAAGTTCATAGGATTTAAAGTTACAGAATAGTTTAGGATTTTGAGTGGAAAGAGATCATTGCCATGTAAAGATTAAAACGTTCTTATTTTCTCTACATGCATTTCTGAAACAGTCCATATAAAAACGGCAATATAATTCTGAATGTAATCCTCTGTAAAGTTTTCCCCCCTACAGGCGAAATAGCGATATTGCAGCCTGGAGCACAGTATTTAAGGTGGAACGAAAATTTCGAATAAGGAGCTGCGAATAAGGTGCTAACTTCAGCGTTGTTGAAATTATGGCAAACGAGGGGTCATTGGAAAGGTGTCACGAGCCCTATCTAACTGTGGATTTTAATGTATTTAATGTTAAAAAGAAAACACCCCCGGAGATATTAGCTGAAAACCGTTCACCTCGCCCGGGTGTCCCAGTACTTTAGTCCCCCCCCGGAATGTGCTTGCGGCTCAGGGCGACCACCAATCTCCGTGAAACTTCACAGTTAGATAGGGCTCGGTGAGATCCAGAATTATCAGCCGAAAACCGTTCACCTTGCCCGGGTGTCCCATTACATTACTTTTGTCCGAGGTGAACAGTTTTTGGCAAACATCTCCAGAGATCCGGGGGCTATTATGGCAAACGAGGGTCGTTCGAAAGGTGTCACCGACCCCTAACTAATTGTGGATTTTAATGTATTTAATGTTAGAAAAACACCCCCGGAGATCCGGAGTTATGAGTCGAAAACCGTTCACCTTGCCCATGTGTCCCATTACTTTTGTCCGAGGTGAACGGTGAACAAATAAGAAATGACTAAGGAATAATTGTCGTGAGTGACATGGGTACTGTCCAATCACAAACAATAAGTGCAGTCCCGCCCTTTCCATTATCTGAAGTGTGGTTGTGTTTTTGAAATGTGGGTGTGTTTCCTGACATGTGGGTGTGTTTTGAATCTCAGGGCCACCGTAAATATATACAATGAATTTCTAAAATATGCAACATTTTTTTAAACAAAATATTTCACTGTACATGCAAATTTCTGAAAAATGTAGGTACTTGCATTTACCACAATGTCACATCAGTGTAATTTCGTGAAAGATAAAGGTCATAATTATACAATTTGATGAACTCTTGTAGTTTATTACCAATTCTTGTGTTCCTCAGGAAAACCAGGAAATTACTGTTACTGTTCCATGTACTGCAACAGCACAGGTAAGACCAACACTTTCTGAAATCAATGTTGTATGAATTAATCTCTGAAATGACTGATATTTCTCTAACTTCATCTTTTGTCATAGCTGCCTATTATAATTTGAACTTGGGAATTACAAACTCCAGCTTTAGTTCTCAACAACTAACATCATTGGTGAGATAATGTCACAATAATAGAATAATATAACCCATAATAATATGAACCAGGCTGTTTTGTGCTATGAGTACATGTTTCTTCTTTTTCTTGCTCCACAGATTCCTCATTTATTAAGGAACTCAACATGTGACATTACTGAGTATGTCTACCTCTTTGTCGCTGGTATAAATATATTTAGCCTATAAATAAATCAACTTTCTTTTCTTGCATCTACCACTAGTGTCACGTCTCTCCTTTTCTCCCGAAGGGAAGCAAGCGCCTAGGCAGATATTCATGCTTGATGCTTTTTATTGAACTCAGAATAAACATAGGCACGCGGGCCAGATACGAACGCTAAAGCAAAAGGAGTAAGGAGATAACACAAAGCACCTCAGTATGACGGTTGACCGACACCTGAACCAAGATCACAATGCCTTAAATAACTAAAGTTAAACCCCAAAACCCAGTCATTAACAGAAACGGGTGGCCTCTAGTGGCCGCCAGCTGTCACCGTCTCCAGCCCTGAAAACTCGATTGTGCCACTGATTTTTTTCTCCTTTTAGATCTGGATGCAGTCTGTGGCGTGGTCTTTCAGATATCTATGAAGTAAGTTATTTTTTTTATATTTAGGTGAGATCATGCATTTTGGCAAAGTATCTTTGTAACAGTATGAGTGCTTTGTTCTTGCAGAATTCTACAGTGCTGTGTGGATCAGAACTGAGGTAGGCTTAGTTTATCCACTGCAGAAATTCACCCTGTGTTACCTTGCCACTTGTAAACCTCAGTTTAGAACATAGGGGCCGTGATTTGAAGTACAACTTAGATATTCAGTTTAATATTGAATCAAATTTTGCATTTGAACTGAATCACTACGAAAACAAAACCCCTTAATGTTACCCATTAAAATGACCTTAATTTCCCATACTCATAAAGTGCACAGATTAGGGCTGATTAAGGGGTAAAACTGCTGAATTTTCCCCCTTACTTTTTCAAATTTGCCCCTTAAATAATAGAACCTCCTGAATTGACGCCTTAACTTTAAGATTAAGGGGTTTCACACTCATACCTTAAATCTAATTTTAACATCAAATTAAAGGGTCGGTTTCACAAATTAACGGCCACTTAATTCAAATGAAGGGGTTTGGTGTATTTTCAGGGTAAATTAAGGTAGGGCTAAACCCATTTTAAGTACACTGTGTTTTAAAGTGAATGTTTTCTCCATATGATTTAAACGATCTACTGTTCTTTTGATGCAAAGCTGCAATATCATTGTGAAGCTGAAGCATCCCATAGATGTGTGCTCTGTCAGTTCAGCACTGAAGAGTGCCTTTCAGCACCAGAACGGCGTCCAGACTGATGGCTCTGTCACCAGAGTAGGTGTGTGCACTAATCCTGCTTCTTCGACCAGAGCAAAGCACTTATTTAACTCTGTCAATAGAAATGAATATAGTGAAACCTAAATTTAAACTTAAAATTTCTACTACAACCACCCCAGCAAAAAAAAAAAAAAAAAAAAATCAACTCACAAAGCCTATATATATTTGTTCATTACGCAGAATATTTTTCCTATTTTATTTTTAGTCTATTTGTAATTATATTTTCTTTTCTTTTCCTATCTCTCTAAGTAATCCTAATTTATCTCTTTTGGAAATTTGCACAGCCTTGAACTTGTATAACTGTTTATGTGACAAATAAAGAATCTTGAATCTTGAATCTTGAAAAAAAACAAAACCCTGAGAACACACACTATGTGGCCAAAAGTTCTCTTAATAAAACAGGTGTCTCAGCCACACTGACTGGTAACAGCTGTATAAAATCTTGCGCATGCAATGCAAAGTCTAAAATCGAACTCACCCAGAGTCATGCCATCCAAATACTGGCAGGTTGTACAAAAGTTACTTTAAACATAGGAGGTTTGTAAAATGTTGGCCTATCCAAATCTACCCTGGTCTCCTGTAAATGCTTTTATTGTCAAAAGGAAGCATCTAAGAGCAAGAACAGCTCAGCTTGTACATACTCTTGCATAGGAGTTCATATATTCAGCAAACAAATCTGCCATGAACTTTTTTTAAAAAAGTAAAAACTAAACAAAATATCTTGATCACAGAAAAAATACTTATTGCTTTGAAATGAGATCATTTCAGTTCAGTCTTATTTTTGCTTATTCTTGTTTCAAGAAATCTTACTAAGAGCATTGTGCTTTCTCTACTGGCAGGTTTGTCCTAAACATTCATATAATTTAGTAGATATTCTCCCATTGTTGTAAGTTGCTGAAATGTGTTATTTTCAGTGCTTTGCAGTTTTTCAATGTTTAAAGAATACACCTACATTTTCAGTAAACAACTGTTGTTATGGTTTTTCTTTTTTTTTTTCCAGCCATATGTGGCTCAGAAAACAGACCGAATCTGGATCTCTTGCAACCAAGCCTGCAGGTGGACATTAATCTCAGCCCTTCTGACTTTTGTAGGGTGCAGACCCTGGACAGATTTCTGGATTATTGGTCAGTCCTGTTGTCCCTTAACCAACATTCTTACCTTTACATACTAAATAATAAATATATGCTTAATAAAAGCTGTGCTGTTATATCTGTTCAATAATAGAAGAGCTTTCTTTCACCTCAGTGTCATTTTTACCTGCAGTAACTATGGGTTATATGATTGATATGCTGTCTTTTTCATGTTTACATTACAGTTCAGAAGGAAAAGATTTAGCTGTTCTTCTGACGGAGAGGTGTACCAGTGCTCCAGTGACAGATCTGCCCACCCTCTCATCATCAGAAAGTGCATTCACAGATACAACCACAACCGTGATCACCACCAGCACCATGCCATCTTCATATAATACATCCACACCACAGAGGACCACAGCTACACCGGTAACTACAGCGGTCAATATAACAACTGCCAAAAATACCACGCCCCTGAACACCACCACTCCAACCGTTCCAGCGACGTCTACAGCTTCGCGTACAGCAACCACAGGAAACACCACAGGTTGGCTACTTTACAGGGACCTACAGTTCCGGAAAAAAATAAGGCCACTGCAAAAATGTTGAGTTTCTCAGCTTTTATCTTTTACAGGTGCAGGTACTGAGCTGAACAGCTTTGCCTTAGTTTTTAAGAACTGCTGACAATATTTTTCCTAATTTCCAAACAAAAATATTGTTCTTTAAAGCATCATTTTAAAGGAAATGACAAAACATCAAAATAAGAGAAATGCTGCAGCATTTACAGAACCTGAATAATTCTCCGAGGCAGCTCGGACGTGACACCAAGAAACTAGAATAAGAAACTAAGTTGGCTACCAAAGGTTAGCATCTGAGTAGGGATGCACCGAAATGATTTTTTTGGACCGAAACCGAAAACTGAAAATGAGGAAACACTTGGCCAAAACCTAAACCGAAAACTGAAATAAATTATTATTATTAAATTATTAAAAGAATAAATCTGTTACAAAACTATGAAAAATTTTTTTTTAGCATTCCAACAATGCACAATATAAAATAAACATTGAAATAAAATATTTTACTTGGCCCCACTTATGAATAGCCTTGAAGCAAGATGGCTGAAATATTATACAATTAAATATCTTCTCTCATAGAACTAGTGAATTCAAGTGCATTTTAATATT
>JBBIGA010069700.1:0-12079 GCA_037576975.1 Alestes dentex
AGAGAGAGAGAGAGAGAGAGAGAGAGAGAGAAAGAGAGAGAGAAAGAGAGAGAGAGAGAGAGAGAGAGAGAGACAGAGAGAGAGAAAGAGGGAGAAAGAGAAAGAGAGAGAGGAGGAGAGAAAGAGTGCGAAAGAGAGAGAGAGCGAGAGAGAGAGAGGAAGAAAGAGAGAGAGAAAGAGGAAGTAAAGGAGAGAGAAGAGAGCGAGAAAGAGAGAGAGTTAGGAAGAAGAGAGACAAAAAGAGAGCGAGATGGAGAGATATTGATTTTTGTTTTTTTTTTTACCAGTATATCAAACTTGTCAGTTGAAATGTGCATAAATTGTGTTCTCACCTTTATGGCGTGTAAAATGTTTAAACTGTGCACATGATTGTGCGCATTCAACATACAAGCGGTGAGGTAGCAGCTTACGACCGTAAGTCCTGTAAGATGCAGTTCTTCAGTGGATGGTTCTGGAGCGGACTGAGTATATTTGTACTATTTTCATGCTCGTATTGATCCCAAAACTGACATCCTAGCTCCCCCTGACACACCTTACTGTGTTTTTTTTTTTTTAAATCAGTGACATATGAAAATAAGAGATGACAAGAGGCAGGTAATTAAAGACCCCGCCCGCTCTGGCTTATTTACCTGAGGCGCCCCAGCACAGAGAGCAGCCATGGCAATGCTGCAAAGGGCACTTCGAGTAATCGCTGCAAATCCCTGTGGATTAAGGCCTGCTTAAACAATAGGGATGATGAAACTCTGTGCAGAAGGCCGCCCTATGCCTTTTTAATGCTGCCCTAGAACACATTCATTAAACGGTGACAGATGCAGAAAAGATTGAAATTCGAATCAACAAGTCCAGGCTTGTCATCTGATTGGCTTGAAAGTGCATTTTATGGACCGGACCTGCTCGTAGGAGTAACTCAGACTCAGGGTATCTGTCCTCAGGATGTCTATTCAATTGTATTTTTCCTCACCCACCGTTTGGCAGCTGTGGACAGTTCACAGATTCTTCATGTCAGCATCGACAGCTGAATCGCCTTCATCGCTTGGGGCCCGATTTCACACCTACAGCCATAATGCCTCGGATTAAAAGTGCGTAAAGCAGGGTGGTCAGCGCCAATCCTGGAGGGCCAGAGTCCAGCACGGCTTGGTGATTTTCTCACTCAAACGCACTCCGCAGCTAAATGCAGGGTTGCAAGGCTTAGCATGTTAAGAACAGGAAAATCAGTAAACTGTGAACCACTGTTTGTTTGTGTAAAGAGTTGGGCCAGCTTTTGTCAGCAGAGTGGAGTCCCACACGGCGTGCCTGGGATTAGAGCCTTGGACGATAATATCACCAGATAGTGAAGGCTCCCGCTCACCCATCGTTATCAGTGGAAATATACTACCTTGCTGGTGCTAAACAAATTTTTGGGTTGTAGAATCTGAACCCCTGATAGTAGGACACAACTTCAGATGTTTGTTCAACTGGGGGACCGATATGAGTTACCCACTGTTTAACTACATCACACCAGTACAAGCTGAACTGGTATATTTGAATACAAAGCACCATAGTCAGAACACCCATACAGAAAGAACACACTTTCATATATTTCTGTGCAAATGTATTTTTGACTTAAAATAAATGTAAAATTGAACTAAGTGCAGTTTTAATGTAACCTGATGTCACTGACAAATAACACTGCAATCATGTAAAGGTAAAATATACAGTATATAGTACAGTAGTTTGCAATATGGTGTACAGTAGTAAAATTGTACACTGTTTGGTAGAGGAGGCAGAGCAATACCTAAATGAACAAAAAACAAAACAGTTCGGCCCTTCTGCTGCTGTATAAGTTTGGTACTTCTGAAACGGACAGCTGAAGGAAGACTTAACAGTTACAGTCATTACCACATATATTTGATTTATAAAAATCTATTCTATGTATGGATTGTATTTGTAGTATATGCATTGTATTGCATATATTATAAATAAAATAAAGAAAAATACATGCGCATCGCTTAAAAAAATAGTCCACAGGCACATTTTTATGGCCAACTGACATAACTAAGAAAAAAATCAATGTGAATGAAGAGAACTACTGAAAAATAAGAGTGGGACACTGAGACTATGAGTTTCTTCTGTTTCTTTGAGTTGGGACACATGAGAACAATTCAGTTGACAACTGATAAGACTATCTGTCAGTGAGACACTGTTAAAACTATTGGAGTATGAAATTAAAATGAGTTATAAAACTGTAGCAGTCGTGCAGTTCCACCTGAGTGGTCCATTGACCAGTCATATCTGCAAATAAACTATAGTCAGTTTATCAGATGGTACTAACTCCACCGTGGTCTAACAGCTCCAGTCCAGGGATGCACACACTTCATGCACCGAAGCAAACGCAATTGTTTATGACTTTGCAGTCCACATATTTGAGCCGAGCTCAAGGCTGTAAAATAAAAACGTCTGCATAAGAAATCCCTCAAGTGTCACTTTAACGGGGCCTGACTATAAAACCACTCCAGGTTCATTCACGGATCAGTATCCATGACAACTTGGCCAGGCAGACGCAAGCATGCTGAAGTTCGCCTTGCACTACATCTGCGTCCCACTTGGCCAAATTACAATGATATGGGTGTTAGGAGTGTGTCGTGTAAGGAATAAGCCAGACCTGCAAAAGTAATGAAGTCAAGCGTGGATTCAATTTTCAATTATCTAACTGTTAGGTATACAGGGCTGCAGCAGTACTAAGTCACACTCGAGGATTCCTATATCCTGACAACTTACTGGTCTAACGACGCTCAAGAATGATCACTCGGTGCTCTTGAGGGTGATGCTTCTATAAAATGTGAAATGTGAATTTGTCCAAAAGGTGACTTTATAACATCTTTATCCTAATCCTGATTAATTGAATGTGTATATGTTTGTGTGTATGAGTGTGTGTGTGTGTGTGTGTGTGTGTGTGTGTGTGTGTGTGTGTGTGTGTGTATTGTGTTTGTATGTGTGTATCTTTGTGTGTGTGTGTGTGTTGAATTTGTATATGTATATGGTTGTGTGTGTTTGTTGTGTTTGTACGTTTATGTGTGTGTCTGTGTGTGCATGTGTGTGTGTTGTGTTTGTATATGTATGTTTGTGGGTGTGTGTTGTGTTTGTATGTTTATGTTTGTGTGTGTGTGTGTGTGTGTGTTTGTGGTTACATGATCAGCTGACTTGCCTCAGAGAATGGTAGAAACATTAAAAAAAAAACAACAGAAAACAGCCCCTGATATTTGATCTCACTCATGTTAAACAAAACAACACTGAGAATATCAAATGTGAGGCATTATATCAATTATTAGTGAAATGTAACCGTTTTTTAACCAGATTTTTCAAATAAATCAAGTGATGTAACAGAGAACTGGTGTTGCAGATGTATTATTAATAATATTATTTTGTTGACTTATTTGTTTGTTATATTAATTATTTACATAATTTGAGTTATATATGTAAGACTAATAGGGTTAATATTGGGCAGTGTCTATAAGTATTGAAAGGGTTTGCTAATATGACAGTCTGTTTTAAACGTTCAAAACGGAGCTCGGCTGCCATAAAACACAGCACTGATGGAATGTCTTTAAATCTGATTGTCTCAGTTTGGAGTTTTCAGAGGTTTGTGAGGGCTTTTTTTAATTTTTTTAAGAAACACAAAGAAAGCCCGTGTGAAGGGTCTCTGCAAGCCGCTGCACAATTTCATTTTAGCATAATTACAGATCACAGGTATACAAATCACAGGTTTCCCAGTGCACTGCGACCGTGTGCTTTATTATCAAGACTAACAACTGCAATAATAAAACAGTTGATAATGACTGTGCACGTCTATTGTATTCTGTGTTGGAATCGCTTCGCTTCGCTTAGCTACACGCGCTGTCCACACACTGCCTGTCTGTATGATAAGAGCTAATGGCACGGCCTTGCAGAGAAGAGACACAGCGGGAGCGTATGTGACATGTCATGTGAGGTACGTTGAAGCAAATGACATCCTCAGTTGCCATTAGCGCATCTGCCCGCTGGTGCACGGCCAGAGAATTAATGCTCCATCAATCATTCAACAAAATTTGGCTTGCCTGTCCTGTCGCTCCAGCCATGTGCGTTATCTCTTTTTTTCCAAGGCCATATGTATCAATGTTTAATTAGCATCCAGCAGGCCTGTATCAGCTAGGCCGTATCAGTGCACATGTGTTTTGCCAGTCTCTGCGAGGGATGCTATCAAGAGTCCCTGCTTTGTGTTGGTTGCTTATCATTGGTAAACCACATACAAATACAGCTGGTGGTCTAGTGGTCTGGGCATTCGCCCTGCGATCAGAAAGTCACTTTCATACTGCCATGGCCATGTCCCCCACAGGTTTTTGCCAGTTAGGTAGATACAGATTTATCACAGTCACCTGTGAATCAGTCGTGTGCATAATACTCCCACTCTCTTTCCCTGCCCTGTCACTTCTGTTGTGCTGTCTGGAAAGCCATCCCAAATTCATTCTAAAACTAAACTAAGTGTCCGGTAATTCACTATTATCACTGTAAATTCATCATTTCATTGTAAGGCAAAGTAGTCACCAATTTTTTTTTTTTTTCAAATTTACCATTATTTCACCATTATCAACACAGCGTATTAAAACGTGTAGGTTCCTGTCACCATCACTGTAAACAAGATAGAGCTGTTGAGTGTCCTGCCATGGACCATTTCACATCAAACGGATGAAGTGAAATTTAAAAAAAAAATCTTTTCCCAGGGGAAGGAAGCACAGAAGCATAGTACCATTTCATAATGCAAAATATAATTGCAATAGATTTATAACTGCAGTACAATTATGATTCCAAGTGCTGAAAGTGCTAAAGACAAGTTTTGAACCCTGAAAGCTACATTTTTGTAAATGTGTGCATTTGTGTCAGTGTGAGAATGTGTGTGTGTGTGTGTGTGTGTGTGTGTGTGTGTGTGTGTGTGAACATTTGTAGAGTATACCTACCCTCCACCAATGTACAAATTAAGGGTTGGAAGTGACATCTTCTCTCAGTTCCACGTTTGGATCTTCAGCCCACAGAGGACTTTGGGATCATCAAGATGTTTTTGGCAAATGTGTTTTTGCCATTGCAACTCCTTCATAAACCTTTTAAAGGTGGATGTGCTCTTGGATGAGTTTTGTCAGGCTGGGAAGATTCTCCATTGTTCAAAATTTTCTTCGTTTGGGGATAGTGGCTGTTGATGTGGTCCCAGAGCCTTAGCAATGGCTTTGTAACCCAGACATATTTCAGTAAACTTTCTTCTCCTCTAATCTGGTATGACTTTTGATCTCTCCCTAATCTAATTCATCCCATTTATCACTAAATTAGGTTCACTGGTTTATATACAGTAACGCCCTGCTTTTTGCGGGGGTTACGTTGCAAGAGCACTCGCGTATAGTGAAAAAGCTGTGTTGTGGTAAAAAAAAAGCCTATTTTTATTGTGTAAACCCTAAATATACCTGCAAATATGCTCCCCAAACACTTTAATTTCATTTTAAACTCAGCTTAATACATTGCCCTTAACAAAAATGTAACAGTAAAACTGTATTCGTACTGTACAGTTTACACTGAACTCCTGCAGTGCTAGAATGTAAATACCGATGTTACCCCTGTCTAGACTGTACTGTAATTCATGCACGTGCATTTTCTTTGGTGTGCGCTGTCATTTTCTTTGGTATTGCAGGTATTGCAGGCAGGTATTGCGTGTGCCGTAACAGCAGCACGGTTATCCAAATAACAAATAATTACAACACTCGAGAATGTGTGTAGTCGCACACCATTCACACACATACCTGATGCTGTCTACCTTTACATTAGTGACAGTAGCCTGCTAACTGGGCTGTTAGCTGTTAGCTGCAGAGCTAATGTTACAGCCACACTCTAAGGGTAACAAACTAGTTAACCATATACAGTTGGTACTGATCCAGACTTAAATTTCAGCCATTCAGCAAGACCAGCTCTGTATTGCCCCAAGTTGAGGAAACGGTCATCGGCGAAATGTTTGGCGCAGACATACAAAACTTTAGGAAGTTGTGTTGGCGTATTTCCAGAGAAAATTAAATTAACCCACTGGTTCTTCAGAGGCTGGCATGAAGGAACTAAAAAAAATACATTTGTGCTCATGTGTACCAAAAAACAAGCACCAAGCAACTGCAATGCTTCACTCGTTTGCAAGCCATGATGTTTCTAGAGGAAAAAGTGGTCTCTCACACGATCGCATTGACAGTTGGTGGAGCTAATTTTTTAGGGGTGTGGGGGGGCAAATTCTCTGGGCGGGCAAAGCATGAGAAAGGGGCGGTAACCTTTCCCCTTATGACGACATGAGGGGAAAATTCCAGATCGGGCCATCTGAGGTGTTGCTCTCTGAATGGTGGAGCAGGATGACCAAAGCACGCTTTACATCTATCACCATTTCTAGCCACTGCAGGACCATAGGCAGGCTAGGGGAGCTCTAATGTTAAAAAATCTCATAAAGTGAAATTTTCATGCCATGGGATCTTTAATATTTATGTTACAAAATCAGTACTTCTTCTTCTTTCTCTTTCGGCTTTACCCTTCAGGGGTCGCCACAGCGAATCATCTGTCTCCAAAATCAGTACATTTTATTTTTCTTAATAATTTAGCACTAAAATGCATGAAAAATTATATATTCCCACGACAAAAGATATGACGCTGGGGCCTCATCCGCCACGCCCCCTCGTCCTCGTGCTGGGTTGCACCGTGCCCAAACATAATCTATAATCCACGTAAAAGTGGGGGCTTACTGTATTTATATTTATGTGAATTATCTCTGTTCTGACCTGTATAGTGAGTCATTTAAAAGGCAGTGCATGCTGAAACACTCTATATAACTTCAGTAGAAAAGGGTGGGGCTAAACTGCTGTAGGCTGAATCGGTGCATGCTTATTATTGTAATGTTCTTTCTGTTCTTTCCCCGTTTTTATTGTTTTTTTGTAATGTTCTGTGTCCTCCCTGTTTTCTAGTCTGTTGTTGTTTACGTTCTCCATGTATCTTTGTTTATGCGTCTCTTCTACGTGAGTATGTTTTGGTCTTGGCCCCAACTTAGCCCTGCCTTAGCCCCGCCCCCTTGTTATCCTGTCTCCGCCCCTACCCAGGTGTTCTCATTTCCTTAGTATAAATACCTCTCGTATTTCAGCCTTTGCTTTGGGGTTCTTTGTAAAAGGTGCTTTTGGAACTCTGCAATTGTCATTTCTAGTTGTGCTGTTTTTTTTGTGTTTTTGTTCAACCTTCTATGTTCCCTTTTGTTTCAACTTCTTGTTTCTGTTCTTGTCATCCCTTGGACCATCTTGTATTTTTGTATTTTCTCGTGTTGGTGCCCCTCAAGGATGTATTGGTGGTATTGGTGCCCCTCAAGGATGTGTCCTCTCCCCACTGCTATTCTCCCTCTACACCAATGACTGCACCTCCAGGAACTCAGCTGTTAAACTCCTGAAGTTTGCAGACGACACCACCGTCATTGGCCTCATTCAGGATGGTGATGAAGTGGGAGATCAACATCTCCTCCATCCTCAAAAAGTCCCAGCAGAGGATGTACTTCCTGAGACAACTGGGGAAGTTCAGTCTTCCACAGGAGCTGCTGATCCAGTTCTACACTGCAGTCTTAGAGTCTGTCCTGTGCTCCTCCATCACAGTCTGGTACGGAGCAGCCACTAAACAGGACAGGGACAGACTGCAGCGGACTGTACGGGCAGCAGAAAAGATCATCGGTGCCCCCCTGCCCTCCATCCAGGGCCTGTACCGCTCAAGAACCAGGAAACGGGCAGGGAAAATCATCACAGACCCCTTACTCCCTGGACACAGACTTTTTGACCTGCTGCCCTCTGGCAGACGGTATAGAAGCCTGCAGACCAGGACCTCCCGACACAGGAACAGTTTCTTTCCCCTCGCCATCTCCCTCCTAAACAGTTGAACTGTCACACTGCTAGACTGCTAGACTGCAACTGCACTTTATGTACACTCTGCTGTATTCATCCTGTAATCCTGTATTTTCTGTAAATAAGATTTAGATTGTTTACATTGTTGTGTTCTTAGATTGTTTATATTGTTGTGTTTTTTTATGCTTGTGCTTGAGAGACACCATCGACTGGAACCATATGTCCGCGCATATACTTGGCCAATAAACACGATTCTGATTCTGATTCTGATTCTGATTTTGTGGACCCCAGCGCCCTCGCTTCCGTTTGTATTCTTCTTACTTGTTCTTTGGCATTAAATCGTTTGGTCCCTGTAATTACATTCTGCTTGGCTCGACTCTTGCATCATTACAACAGATGTGTTGGTTTCATCACATCATCACGAAAACAGTGAATTCCAAACAAACTCTTTTACAGCTAAATTAGCATATGAGGACTGTAGTGAGAGGGAAAATGACTAAATCATACATGAAAAAGCATACACAAAATGATGACAAAAATGGTTTTTATGCCAAATCCCAGTTTACAGGTAAAGGGTGCTAGGCTACTCATACAGTTAAGGAGACATGCTATAGCCTAATCAACCTGTTGATTTCTTAATTACTTTATACTACATTATACTATGCCCGCAATAACATAGTCTCATGCTTGTTGTAGTATGTTATGTGGAGCTGATGCAAAACCTTGATCCCTGAGGCAGCTGATTACAGAGCCCGTAGCCTGAACAGTTACACTTTACGAGCATAATCTGTTGATTGCCCTCATACACTCTCACGTTTTTGTGACAGCTAAATGTTAGTGTATAATATGTTCAGAAGAAACTATGGCTGTTCTGAGATCAGCTGAGAACCGTCGTCTCAGTGCTGTTTGTTTAGTCTTTGGGACGTCGGCTACCACGTTATCAGGACGTCTCTGTTTCCACATCAACTCTGATGTTCGCTTACAGAACCACAGAGGTCCAGATCTCAATGTCCTCTTTTCCTGTGACAGCCACGAACAAGCCTCAACAAAATGATCATAAATAACAAGCCTGACGAAAAGAACCAAGATAAATAACACCTTTTTGTAACAACAAGAGACACAAATGCATGATAATGACAAAACCAAAACACTCCCACAGTAACAGACAAGCTGTCTACACCAGCCGCCAGTGGCAGAGCTCTGTTTCTGACATCCGTTCAGATGAAGTTCCACCTTCATTTCTACGGTTGAAATCATGGGTCAGCGCTAAATCAAATTACACTGTTTTCCACTTAGCCCAGTAGCAGCCAAGAGGTTTTAGCGTCCAAATGTTGTTTCATTAGTCTGAAACTGCAGACATAAGGCTAATTCTGAGAACACTAGAATTAGGGAGAACATCCCTAACATGTCTCTCAATCCACTCAAACTGTGTCCAGATCTTCTTCAAGGTGGTGCCACTTGTGGAAGTGGTGTGAAGTGGAAAATGTGTAAATTGTGGCAGAAGCTTTTGTCAGAGAGCCAAAAATGGGCTGGGAGAAACTAATCTATAAGGTGGAGAACATTTATTTTGTTCAAAAATACATTAACTGAAATAAGACTACTGCTAGACTGCTCTAAGTTTCAAGTGGTGTTTCAGTTATTGTTTTTAATCTGATGTAAACTACTGATATGGGATTTAAATGCAACATAAACATTAGATATGAATCTCAGTATATAGCTATCAGCTTATAAATCCAAAACTTGCAAAACTTTATTTTGTGCCATTTGTGTGCAACCACTGGCCTTGTGCCTGTGACCACAGGGCACCAGAGCCAATATTACATGATATATGACACAACCTTGATTTTATAATTGTGTAAATTCATCATGAAATATTAGATTTCACCAAGATTTGATTTCACCAAGAAGCACATAACTGTGTGCGGGGACACACAGTATTAAATATGAAAACACGCAAAACATCTAGGAATTCATTTACCCTGAGAATTTCATTTCGGGTCAAAAATAAGCTTTATTGAATTTTGTCAAAATCTTTTAAGTTCCAAATGTCACTGGATCGCCACTGTCAGATACACCATCAGTCTTACACCCTATGCAGTATGTTAGAAATGTGTTATAATATTAGTTTAAAAAAGAGAAAAGACAGGTATGAAGCTAGTTAAGGAACAAGGACAATGCGAGCACCGATTGTGGTGAGGAAATCAATCTGTAATGAACGGCATTATAAGACCTTTTCACAGAACATACAGAAAATGTTTCACACAGTGAAAATGCTCCACTTTAAATGTCTTGAATAAGACACTCAGGAATCACTGAGTGTCTCACTGTGTTCCATCCATGAATATAAAGTCCTTAAGTGGCACAGTGGGAATGACCTGTACAAAATCAGATCTCTTAATGCTAAGAGCTGAGATTTAGTTGTAATAACTGAAACAAAATAGGTGCGGGAAGACACCTCCTAAACGGACACACACTCACACACATACACACATACACACATACAAACATACATATATACAGTGGGGGAAATAATTATTTGACCCCCTGATGAATTTGTAAGTTTGCTGACTTACAAAAAAATGGAAAGTCTCTAATTTATGAGGACGTTTCATTTTTATGGAGAGAGACAGAATAGCAACCAAAAATCAAGAAAAAACATGTTACATAAAAGTTATAAATTTGCATTTTACTAAGTGAAATAAGTATTTGATACTAGGGCATTAACAGAAAAGCTGATTTGTCGAAGTGTCGACGCCCCCTCAGAGAAGTGGTGTGTTTTTTCCTCTCTCTCTGTGCATGCTTGTGTATGCAACGCAGTCTCTGTCTCTGATTGGCTTATTATAGTCCCTTCATAAAAAGGGCTTTAACGTTGGTGCGAGTGGAATCTAAACACAAGACCACAACAAGATGAGAGACACGGCAGAAGAGGTGACAGACACATATCACGTGTGGAGATACTTCACTCCAGACCACACAAACAGCATGGTGAGCTGCACAACCTGCAAGTCGGTGATAAAGCACAATAAAAGTAGCTGGCTAACATGGGTGATGCTAGCACTAGAGGGAGTCGTCCAGTCCAGAGGAGTGGAGTAGCTTTACAGAAGAGCCTCTGACTGATAAGAGAAAACAGCAGATCACACACCGTTGAAGGTGTAAGATCTTTGTCTGCTGTACAAGGCGAAGGCTTCAAAGAAATCCTAGGTTTTTTTTAAGCAGACTACACAGTCCCAAGCTGCACCATACTCGTCTGTGTGATGACATCATCAAACAGCGTCATGCTGACTGACGTATAAGTCGATCTGAAAAAACCTGAAGTCTTTAATGCCCTATTTGATACCCAAGCAAAACATGACTTAGTACTGGGTGGAGAAACCCTTGTTGGCGAGCACAGCAGTGACTTTTCTTGTAGTCGGTCACCTGGTTTTCACACATCTCAGGAGGAATTCTGGCTTAGTCCTCTTTACAGAAACTTTCTAAATTCTTCAGGTTTCTTGGCTGCTGCTTGGCAACTCGAAGCTTCAGCTCCTCCACAGATTTTCTGTAGGATTGAGGTCTGGAGACTGGCTAAGCCATTCCAGGACCTTAATGTGCTTCTTCTTTAGCCACTCCTTTGCTACCTTGGCCGTATGTTTTGGGTCATTGTAATGCTGGAAGACCCACAACCCATCTTCAGTGTTCTGGCTGAGGGAAGGAGGTTCCAAGATTTTATGGTATATGGTCCCATCAATTGGCCCCTCAATGCGGTCCTCCTGTACCCTTAAAATAAAAAACATCCCCAAGCATAATGTTTCCTCTATACTTGACTGTGGGGACATTGTTCTTCGGGTCATACTGAGCATTTCTCTTCCTCCTAACATGGCGGGTCGAATTGATGCCAAAGAGCTTGATTTTGGTCTCACCTGACCACAGCACTTTCTCCCAAGCCTTTTCTGAATCATTTAGATGTTCACTGGCAAACTTAAGATTGTCTGTACAAGTGCTCTTTTGAGCAGGGGGACCTTGTGGGCACTGCAACATTTCAATCCATGATGATGTAGTGTGTTACCAATGGTGTTTTTAGTGACTGTGGTCCCAACTGCCTTCAGATCATTAACAAGCTCATCCCGTGTAGTTCTGGGCCGATCCCTCACCTTTCTCATGATCGTCCTCACCACATGAGGCAAGATACTGCATGGAGC